>JAQMCX010000059.1:155755-167715 GCA_029814765.1 Acanthurus leucopareius | reverse complement strand
AACTATGATGCGGCTAATTTATGGACGAATATAAACGAGAAAGTGTGTGACGAAGTAATTCTGAGGCTGTTAAATTCTGACACTGAAGAAGAACTTCAGTGGTTTTAGTTGTTAAATTTAGTGGGTGGGGCTTATATACAGGTGGGGCTTATAGTCCAAAGAGTATGGTAAATATAATTTTTGTTATTTTTGGCTAAAACAACAGGTAGTGTTTGTTAGATAACAACTCCGAGCCTTCATTTGAACATCTATCTACCTATGGGTCTTTGAGTCTGTCTGTCTGTCTGTCCGTCCATCATGTTTCACATCAATCCATTTATTCCAGCCTGGTCTCATTCCAAGGTCCTCAAAATACTGATATTTTATCAAGGCAGCGTCGAAATTTTACAAGCTAAGCTGAGGATGTGTCATTTATTTACACACTCATTCCTCTGACTAACAGCGGGCCTATTTCATCCACCTATTCATTTCACATCCGCCCTATTCATCCTGCCATCCATCTATCTATTTATCTTCCTCTCCTGGCATCGTCTCTTCTCCAGTCATCCATTTTCCATGCATTTAATCGGTTTATCTACTTCTTCATAGATCTATTTTGCTATTATTTCATGTATTCATCTATTCATTGTAAGATCCCACCATCCATCTGTGCGTCATTTTTTGTATCATCATCCATCCATCCATCATTATCCATCTTTTTTCATATTTGTTGTCTATCTCAGTCTTTAAAGAGATCACAGTTGCTCAGCCCTTTTTTCCTTTTTTCTTCCTCTCGCTCTTTATTACTTTCATGATTACACAACTGAACCCTCTCATGTAATCAAACAGCATCACTGTGGATGAAGGCCATTTTGGTTGAAGGGTGCGAGGGCCCTGCAATTATGGCGGTGGGGGTTGGGAGAGAGAAGTGGGTGCTGGAGGCTGTTGGCCAGCAGCCGTTTTGTAACGCTTTGTAGTCTGTTCCCGCCCAGCAGCTTTCAGCTCCAAAGACGATGTTCTGATGTAAAAGACAGTCACTGCAGAAGATGTTCCAGTAAATTTAACCATTTTTTAGATGTCCAGTGTTAAAACAAAGGTCTCTTTTGGTTAAATTTCTATCGTTTTCAATGTAACTTTGGTTGTTTCATTGCATTTCTTGATATTCTCAACATGTACCATTTATGAAACTTTCATTTTATATAAAAAGATTAAAACAGGTTGAGTTCACTTATCAAACCTGAGTGCCAGATGGTTTTTTTCCGATTCTGCGATACCGCACGGAACAAAATAAAAACACATATGGCGATGCTAGACACGAGGACAGACTGTTTGTGTGATTATTATAGAAAAGGCCAGTGAATGGGCTTGAAGCATGCTCTTGCAGCTCGCCTCTTTATCTTGTAGCAGACTTAAAATTGGTGCACTCACAAAAGAGTCTCCTGCCTCAAAATGCTAAGCTCCAAGTGTGTCCTGAACAAACAGATCAAAGTCTCCTCTCTACCTGTGAGGAGGCTGCTCAAAGCCGCCCCAAATCCCCTCTCTGGTTTCGATAAGAAAGTTTGATGCAAGAATTCATTAATTCTTGAAGCTGAAATGTCATCCTTTAATGGTGAAGGATGGACAGATGACTGCTTTTTTTCCCTTCTCCTTGAGATGAAAATATTAGAGGTGCTACTCTGGTATGATTCATAATCTCACTTCCAGACAGATTTTTCATTGTTGAGTAGGAATAAAAATGTAATGGTCAATTTTTCAGGCAGCTAACATTATTAAAAATGCACTTTTCTTCCCCCACAGTCTTCTCTTAAACTCTACCAAGTAGATTTAGCTACCTTTACAATAAAACTGATGTTTTTGGGGGCCAGAAAGGGGTCAGAAAGGGGCAGCAGAACAAGCTGTTGCTCATGTGTGAAGCAAACAGGTGTGCATTTACACATCCAGCAGATTTGAAGCCACTTTCGCCTTCATTTGGACTCATTCGGATGAAGTCTCATATTCAAACCACACATTTTGTGTTGTTGTACATCGAATCCACGGGGAAATAAATGGCTGTTTAGCCGCTAACTGTGTTTACTATCTGGCTGTTTGTGTCTGCCGCTCTGTGCTGAGCAGGTAGTGGATTTGTTAGAGCTGTTTGGATGAAAACAGCTGCTGCTGCTGGAAACACAGTCGATGAGAGCATGAAAGTGAACCGAAATGGTGAAGTTGTGGACCATAAAACCAAAATAATGAGTTTGTGGATGCTAAAAAGCTCGGTAGAGCAGGAGGGCATTGCACAGCTGAGTGCTTATCCTCAATGAGTTTATTTCATTGAGAGTAACATGTTTAACATTATGCACAGTCAGTTACTTCATTGCCAATATAAAAATATTGATTATTGCAGATTTAACTGATCCCAGACCACAGATGTCAGATCAAAATGATTAAAATGTTTTTTAAATGTTTTTTTTCCTTCAAGATTTAAAGACTTGTTGGTTTGTGGCAGCAGAGGTGGTCAAAAAAAATGTTACCAACCCTTTTAATTAGCCTCATAATGAACTTCTTATAATGGACTTTAATGAGCAACTAATTTTATATCCCATGATTCACTTTTAAACCAGCCTCAGTGTTAAAACAAGAGAACACTGGTTCCATTGTGGCCTGTTTACAGGGTGTTTACTTGTGGTTACGAGGGATGGGCCGCCATCGCTGAAGCAAAAACAACAGGGAGAAAGTTTACAACATTATCAACCCCTCCCTAACGAGAGCTTTCCCTCTATGTTGTAACTCCTCGAACATGGTGTCATGTCCCTCGTAACCTCTGAAAACTGCTCCCCAGTCAGTGGGTGCGCTCGTCGCTGATTCAAATGTTTGGCTGCGCCTCGTGTGCTCTGCTGCAAAAACAACTGATTTCTATGGTGTTAGTCACTACAAAACACTGACCACAGCATTCCATATCGCAAATGCCCAAAATTCCTCAAATATCTTCCTACTGAATATAAATTAAACAGGAGAATATTACACAGTGCTCCACTGATCGTCCAAAGAGTTACTTATAAGTTGCACTGTTATTGTGATGTGTGTGGACATGTTTAACCTTACTTGCAAGGTCAGAATTAGAGTACGCATGCATGCATGCATTGGAAATATCACTGTTTGGAATGATGGTTAATGGTTCTCCGTCACGTAGTCATGATCGGGTCTGTTCGCCAGCTCGTGTGTAGGCAACCGCAGTGTGACGTTGGGTTGCGTTTTCTTCAGAAACTGATTCTGTTTCAACTTTTCTCTGCATTTTTTCCGTTGTGCCCTGCAATCTGCACCACCGCCAGAGGCTAAAGGCACTGCCCACATTCAGATGAATGCAGCCCAAACCCAGCCAAACCCCAAAGTTGCTGACAAAGACTCTTGTGGTTTTGACAAGCAGGCTCTAGTCTTTTAAAGATTGATCATGTTACTTTTGAAAAAAATAAGGCTGTTAAATTTTGTCCTGATAATCAAGTTGACTGTTGCATTTTGCCTTTAACCCACAACCAACAGCTGCTGTTAGCTAATGTCAGCTAACTTTAGCTGAAGTAGATTAGCTAAATCTGCTTATTTGCACTCTGTTTTTAATGAAATTAATTAATTAAAGATTATTTTTATGTTTTATAAAATGATTTTATTTGCCTTCTTGTGATTTCATGTAGCTGTAAAGCACTTTGAATTGCCTTGTGTATGAACTGTGCTCTACAAATAAACTTGCCTTGTCTAGATATTTTTGCCTAAATAATGCTACAGAGTAAGTTATTCTGCTTATTATTAAAAAAAATGATTTTATTTAAAAAAATAAGGTTTTACGTTTTATTTTGTAATACAAATATATAAAATTGTAGCATCTTCAAATGTTCCTGTCCTGCAAATAAGATTTTCTAGCTCAATCTTCACAGAATCACCATTCACTCCCTGCAATCAATCAGATCTGCGTGTCAATTCAGTCATTTATTTATTTATTGAAAACATTCCACAGCCGCTCGTCAGATGTGTCGCCTGCGTCACACTTCGAGCGCTGCGACTAACGGAGCGCATTAGTTTCTTGGAGCCACTTTGGGTGACATTTGGATCTGATGTTCAGAGTCCATTTGTGTTCAGCCTGACGCTCGCAGAGTTCAAAAGTTCAATGTCAGACTGTTTTATGAAGACGCTTCACAGACATCTCTCCGGTTTGATTTGCAGTTTTGTTTGTGCCACAAATGAAAGGCCTCATGCAGAGATGTTTCTCTCATGGTGGTGGAGGACTGTTTTTTTTATCTGTCATCCCATTAAAAGATGGAGATGAGCTGAAAAGGCACCTTGTAGTTCGTGTTCATATCAATACGGTGGTTTATTTGCATTTGGAACACAAGATGCACATATATACAATCCGTCAATGTCAAAGCATGACAAGAAACGGTACATTTACGGCTTAATCAGGCTAAAACAGGACTAATAAACAAAAACATGAGGGGCTCACGGTGTGTAGTAGTGAGATGAAAGGCTACACACACACTGAGATATGTGACATTTAACACTGAATGTTCTTTAGCTCGAGTGGCTCCGAATCTCCGGGCGTTACGTTCCTACGGGGAATTTAATCTGACAACAAATCCGATCTAAAGTTAACTGTTAAGTGAGAACGTATGTGAACATGTGTACAGCTGTTGAGATTCCATTCGTGTTTGTGTGTGTGTGTGTGTGTGTGTGTTTAGTGGGGGTTTAGTTGTGTGCTGGCAAGGCCTAGAGAACGGTTCATGGGAAAAGACTGTGTTTATTCGGATTTAGACCAAAAAAAAAAAAAAAATGCCAGCAGCTGTCACATTGGGCAATCTCTGTGGACTTGCTTGCACAGATGTAGTGTACAATAGGGTGTGTGTTAGTGTGTTTTGTGTGTGTGTGTGTGTGTGTGTCTTAAAACCGACTTCTGTCACAGCCATTTGCAGTGAAGCTTCAACAGACCCCCATAATAAATCCACTTAATTGTGTTTGATTAATGAAATTATATTCAGAAGGTAATTGAAGAAACATTCACTGACGGTGCGAGGAGACCTGTTAAGTCTTAGGGAACACAAGGCAATTTAGATTGGTTGCAGCAAATCCTGTTAGCATTGATTAATGGGTGGAGAGAAACCACAAGATAACAGTTCAAATCTCTCCATCTTCACTTCATCTGCAGTGGCCTCACATCAGTAAGAATCTACCTCTTTTAAAGGGATAAAACTATCTGAAAAACAAGTCTGAATTTTTTAATAAGATCTAGAATTTTAAAGAAAAAGTGGATGTGTCTCCAGACCAATTCAGATGGGTTTTTTTTCTTCTTTTTACTTAGTTTCTACATATCAATGCAAATAAGTAAAAGTCAACATTGGTTTTAAGTTACAAAAGTGACAAAATCCTCTGTCTTTTTATGTACGACCTCTCCAATGACCTTGACATCCTCCTAGTCTAGTGAGTCTAGATCATCTGACCAAAGGGTTAAATAATGGTATGAAAGAATTTACAATGGAGATAGTGCTCTACTTTTCATGCAGACACTAAAGGATATTGTGCGTCTGTACAAGATGACGACACAATATCTGTATCTGAAAACATAGTGAGAGCATTCTGGATGATAAACTTGCTAATTAGCGATCTATCAGTATTAATTAGCTGAATGTGAGACTGTTCAGGTGTGAACAGTCAGGTGTGACATGTTAGTCAAATCATACACCACAGCACCGGTGATCCAAAGCAAACGCACCCTTCAGCAGGCCTCTTATTCTGACATTGAGGGGGATGTTCGTTCACTCCGGATGGAGCCTGAAGGTCTCACAGAAAACTAAAATAATCTCTGATCAAGTGAAGTACACAGTCTAGTTTTCCACATGAATACCAATAATCAATTTCACTTAACTTTATCTGTGGCTGAGTGGCCACAAAGCTATATTTAGTCTTAATTTAGTCAGTGTGACACAAACTTAATATTGGCTGAACAAAGAGGCCTTTGCTTTTTTTTAAGTTTTGCTTGAAAAATTGACTTTTTAAACGACAGATGGTCGACATGGATTTCGTCCAAACACTTGACGCAGTCAGTGTTAATCTGGGAGGCAGCGTGTGGACCAGGAGTGAGTCTTCCTCTCTGTATTTGAGCAAATAAAATGCCTCTTTTCTATGAGATGTGTTCTGATCTATCAAAGCCCTCAATTTTTACAGCTAACGAGCTGATAATGGCGGGGTTCTTCAGGAAGGTTACGGGGTCTCCTGGGTGGCAGACGCAGTGTTTCCATTAAGCTTGCTCTCTTGGCCTCCTCTCTTTGTCCCCTTACCCTCCATCTCTCTAAGGAGGCACTCCATAAGTTCCCAAGTGGCTTATTTACTTGTAAGCCACCGCTGCCCTCCCTCTCGACAGCTGATTGGCTTGTGGCGTTGCATTCAAGGCCTCTTATCATGCTTAAGTGGAGCTGCTTGGTGAGACCTGAGATACACTTCCCATGAGCCAGAGAGAGGCGTGGAGGTGAAGAGAGGGGCGAAAGAGGGATTGAATTCTCTGAGGTGAAATGAAGATGGATGAAGAAAGTGAATGTGAAAACAGGCAAATGGATGAAGAGAAACAAAGAGAATGAGACACCCTTATTTATAATGGTGCAAGTAGTTTTTTTTTTGTGTTAGCAGAAGTTTTCTAACAAAAGAGAACTTTTGCCTCACAGACTTTAAGCATCATACTATTGAGATAAACAGATAAATCTTATAATAAATACTTTTATCATGACTTGAGTTGAAAAATACAATAAATATTCTTTTTCATTAAGTCTTAAAAATAGAGAAACATTTTAAAAGTTGGGATATTCTCTCTGGCATTGAGGTATTAGTGTGAAATGATATTGGAAGCAGGTGCAGCGTGTACAGTATGAGTAATAAGAAAAGACAATAAGCCATAAATATAGATTTTCTATCTACATGAGCGCATACTGTAAGTGGATGTACTGTATTGTTTTGAGATCTGCAGCCTCCCTACAGAGGATGATTTATTGCCCGCCGTCACATGAATGTCACAGGAGGAGATTAGAGTCCTCTCCGGTCCGAGCATCGATGCCGTGCATGGGGACCGGAGCGCCCTGCCTCTGGGTAAAAACACGGGGACGACAGCCTGGAATTGATCATCAAAGTGCCACATCTGTCATCAAGCTAACCAGAAGGTGATTTTACAGAACACTGCAAAACAATGTGATTTTGTTACGTTCTGGCTTCGAGTCAAAAGATCCATACATATTTTATCTATCTCATCTATTCATGCACCTTTTAGATGTTTGTTATTCTAGGAAAGTTTTTTTTTTCCTGCCCACACGCTGTTTAAAGCTGCTTCTCATTCAGCGAGTCGCATGTATTCGTACCCAGGAGCTTTGCAGCACAATTAGTTTGTCTTCCGTTGGTTACGGAGCAGCTGCACTGCAGCAGGTGGTGTCTAAGTGCTTCTCTAAAGCACACTGCAAAGGTCTTTTTACTCAGGGAAGGAATAAATATTTACTGTCTCCACCAAGATTTTTTTTAAACCAAAAGATAAATTCAAAATCACAACTCTGTCTAACACAAGAAAGTTAGTAAGTTGTACCATTCAGTCAGCAGACATGAGGGAATTCACTGAAAATGTAAGTACGAAGGCCCACAGGTTGTATAGAAATAGTAAGGATTTTTTTCTACTTAAATGATAACTGTAAAATAAAAAGTATTTATTTATAAAACTGTTTAGAAATGAATATAAATAAATTATATACCAAATAACAAAGTTGTTCATTATTTCACTGTCGCATTACACATCTGCATATAACAAGCCATGCGACAGCCAATCAGAGAGCTTGTTATATTTCGTTGCGAATTTAAAATTTTTTACCTGTTTTTTATGCCGGCAAGAGTCTTGAACTTAAAGGCTGCAGATGCTTAAATAAGCTATAGAAAGAAAAAGAAAATCAGATGGGAAATAAAAATGCAAATTTAAAAGAAAAATTGCCATTAAAATTCAGATTAAAATGTGTTTTTTTTTTAGTTCAATTTGTGAATCCTTTTTTAATTTTTCATGGATTAATAAATCAAATCGTAATTAAGTTCATTAATGACTAATTTTGTTGTTCATCAGCTAACAGTTAATGAAGAGTTTTGATAACATTTCAGTGTCTCTTGTGGTCCTCCGTACTTTGCTGTTATTTCCACACTGCAGATTTATTCTGAGCACACAGATCAGCATCACATGTCCGATTATCGATCTGTATGCTCTTTTGACCTCTAACAGCCCGATCAATAAAAATTCACATACTTCTCTTTCTAATTGGGGCCAAGGTGACTGGAATAACATCATGTCTCGGGTTTTAATTGACTAATTAAACGGCCAAGTTCAACCAAGTTACATCCCAAAGCTGATGTTACCCCTGACAATAGTGATGCACTTTTACATTGACCCTGTGAAGTGCTGTGTCTGTAAGCTAATATTGACCAAAAAGCATGAATATAAAAACAAGGAGAACTTATTTTAAATTCTGAAACAAACAGCAAGAGCCACAAGACTCGACAGCGGCTGATGAATGCCGTCGTTGTGCCGCGTCCTCCAGGCGCTACAACAGCAGTCCATTGTAAAGATTTTCAAACGGTGGAAGCTCAGAGCGAAGCACGAAAAAAATAAAGTGTCAATAAAACTAAAGTCGGAGTGAGCAGAGGAACATTAACCCCCCTTGAGGCATCGAGCTGAACACTTAACAGAGAGAGAAGAGCTTACAATAACTGAACAGGTAAGAGTTTTAACGTCTTGCTCCTGGACCCTGCGTGATGCATTTAGGGGAATCAAACCTGTAACCTTCACAAATGGAGAACCGTCTCTAAGCATTACACCACCATTCACCCTGCTCTCAAGTACTACTTTAAATATATTTCCCAGGTGTCTTAGGATTGACAATCATATCGGATAGCCACCTAAGACAGAAGTAAATAGTGTTAACAGCCCTTAAATCGCTCACCGATTGCAGAAAGTCCACCTGATGCAGAACAACAAGAGGATCAATGCACTTCAAGCTTTTAAAACTTTTGGCTCAAGCTTTTTTTTTCCAATATTTGGCTTTACAGAACTGATTTTATAATGCACTTCATGAGGATAAACACCCACACAAAAAGAGAAAATGGATGCACGAAGCCTCGCTGATTGACTTGTACTTTGAGCTTCCTCTCAAGATAAAAGTTTCCAGCATTTTATTCTCTCCAGCTGAGTCACGCTGCCACCGCTGACAGATAATTTAAAACTGCTGGCAGTTTGTTCCTGTCGGTAATTGCTGTACAAAGAGCAAGTTGTGACAAATTATAAAGAAGCAAAACATAAATGGGCTGTGCAGGTGAATTCAGGTGAATGCCGATTATTGATTTTGCAGAACAAACACATCCACCTTTCCCAGGAGATGGAGAGCGAGGAGCCAGGTTTGGATATTAAGGTAACAAGTGTGCACAGTACAAGTCGTTCTGTTTGGAGCCTGAAGGACTCATACATTACTGTCTCACGATATAAAGTACAGATTTTTTCCCTCTTTTGGCTTTATTACTGCAAAGCTGCAGTAAAGTTTCAGAGACGTCGATGGTTAATTTGCACCGAACAGGAACAGAATCAGTTAAATCCATGAAACTCAATCCAACACAAACCCAGTGACACTGCTCTCGTTCCTGTATTGCATTTGTACAGTTCAGAAGCCAACAGTGCCGAATCCTCAGACACAGATCCATGACTCATTGTTCTGGAGATTACAGTAAGTTTCTCCACTCAAGTCACTTTAAGTTTAAAGCTAATTTTCCTCTGACAGAACATGTTGACTTTAACAAGAGCGCCTGAGTTACGAAGCCATACTGACCAACATTATCCACCACCTTTTGGATTTGCAGTCCACATTAAACCTGCTCTCACTGTTGTAAACTCAGTCCAACATCCAAACTGGAACCACCAACATTCATATAAAATAGATGCCCAGCTTGAGCCACAGCTGCCCAAAGGAGGTCAAAGTTCTGCAAAGTCCGACAAGAAACAGGTTTTTACTTTGTAAGTTGGCTGCAAAAACAAAAAACATGCAGTTTGGAAGCAGCTCAGGTGTTTGGTGATGAACAGAAAGTGATGCATGTCATGCCACCAGGAACTGCAGCAGCACTTTACAATAAACAGAGGAACAACTATGGTGTCTGACTGCAGGAACAGCACAAGAATTAGCAAATGAAGGCAAGAGAGAGAAGAAAAACAGTATCAGAAAACTTTCGACCACCATCTTTTATCCCCGTTTCCACTGCAGAAGACCGTGTGTAACGCTGTGGATCAGCGTTCGCACTGTAACCTCACAGAGATGAAGATCCGGGGTGATTATCGGCTGGTGTAGGGCCTTTTTTGAGGAATTTTCATGCTCTCTCTGAGCTTACGTGAGTGTCCTCCAGATGCTTCAGTTTCTTTTTCTTCTCCTTTCTTCTTCTCTCACCCTCAAAAAAATATACAGCCTCCTTAACCGAGGCACTGCATTGGTCCCTGGGTGCCGCACCTCGCTGCCCACAGGGGCCCCTCAGGGACGAATTAAATGCAGCAAACAAGTTTCATTACATGTTTTGAGCATAATTCAATTTGACAATAAAGAATCTGCTTCTTCTTCTTCTGCGTATTTCCACTGTGGCTTCAGGGAGAAAAACATTAGCTATAGTGCATTGGAATGCTTAAGCAACATATTTGGCTCTTGTGCGGCAGAGCAGTGAAGTCAGGATCACAGTTCGAGGTTGTGTTGAGACACCACAGCTGGATTGTATTTCTTATTTCTTGAAAGGATGACAGGGATGTGATAACTGATGTCATTCGAAAGGGAGAAAAGGAGGGTGGGGGGATCGTGAAAGACGAGTAAACTGAGGCGTAATTATGCAGAAGGTTATGTATTCAAACGGGGAGTGCAAAGACTAGATAATTGCATGATGGGATGTGAGAAAACTTCCTGACGTGGGAAACAGGAGAGCGGCGCATATGGAAAATAGATTAGCGTTACATGAGGATCCTTTTCTTGAACTTTCATCATTAACATCAGAAACATCCGTCTGAACTTGACAGAGTCGAGCAGAAAACACGGCGGAGATTTTTTTAATGATCCACATTAACATTTCGCTGCTCACATTTTAGAAAAGTTCCTCCTTCAGTCTCAGCGAGTTTATCTGTTTAATTTCTGCTGAAGGATTAAGAGGTTTCTCCTCTCAGGGCCGAGAAAATTTAACCCAACCTTTGATCCTTTCAAGTCCGACTCGATAAAGTTCAAAATGCACGTTGCGAAAGCTGAAGGCTGATTTTTTTTTTTTGCAGCTCTTGAAGGGCTGACATTTAAAAGACATGATTTTTACCCAAGGATAGATTTTTCCTATTGAGAATAACATGTCAGTGTCATTTTGCTGTTTTTCTTTGTCCAAACCAAAGTTAAAAGTTTACACAGAAAGTTGAGTGTGTGTGTGTGTGTGTGTGTGTGTGTGTTCGGTGTGTTCGATGACCTCTGAGCCTGAACGTTATTAAAACTTAACATCAGGACATCAGAACTTCATCGAAAAGTCTTTGTTTTCTTCAACATTTTTCCTTTTCCACCTGGCAGTGGTGCCATGTTGTGGCTTTGTCTTGCTGCTTTTAATCACTCCGACTTGGTTTCTTACCCTTTCAAGGCTTTTCCTTGTCTTTGTGATGTGATGAAAAGCCTACAAAGGGGGGTGGGGGGGTGGGGGGTGGGACAAAGTTGAGCGAGCCGGGCTTTGATCAAACCAAAACGGTCGATGATTCCTCGTTTGCGCCGACGTTTAGCTGATGGCTGCTGCAGATGTTTCCTGGGTGTCCGGCAGAGTGAGAGGGGGGGTTTAACACCGGCAGTGTGACCCCCGGGGGGAACCTGTTAATCCAGGCAAATGGTGATTACATGTATCACAGGCTGCCCCCCCCCACCCCGACACAAAGTTCAACAGAAAGTTCCAGACATTTGGAAAATATC
>JAQMCX010000059.1:99968-154603 GCA_029814765.1 Acanthurus leucopareius | reverse complement strand
GGTTTTTTTTTTTTTTTGTGTTTTTTTTTTTGTTGTATTTTTTTTTTTTTTTTTTGGTTTTTTTTATTTGTTAAAATTGTTTTTTTGGATTTTTTTGGGGTTTCAAGAAACACAAACCCCCCCCCCCCCCCCCCCCCCACCCATTTAACATCATGTGACTCTACAAAGAGAGACTGACAGGAACTTTCAGGTCTTTTTAAGCTGTGCAGCCGAGCAAGAACGCAGCGATGATTAGAAATAAGTGTAAAATTAAAAGTGGCGACAAGCTCAGACAAAGTGTGAACGTGAAATAATTGAAGTTATTCATCTGAGGGGAATTTTTGAGGACTTTGATGAAACTGAGTAACACCGACCAAACAGCAATTCACCTCGCGAAAAACAGAAAACATAAATATAATGCGACTCTATGTAAAGAGGAAGTGATGAAAGAAATGTGAGATCATGAAAATTCATCTGAGTAAAAATGAGTCGATGACATGCTGTGGCGGCGATAAAGGGGTATTTGGAGTTTTTCATCCAGAGGGAGTTTCACTCAAATTCAATCTAAAAATTCGGTTTGTCTTATCTTTACAATAAAAACTGAAATTTGTAAATGTCTGCATGCTGTGTTGTGCAAATAATACAATACTTTTTAAATTATTCTAAATTTTTTAATATTCTTGCTTTGCAGTAGCAGATGATGATGCATCTCTCTCCACCTCCAAACACTTGGAGTTTGAGTGTAATTTTGTTTGCCAAAAAAAAAGAGAAAGCAAATTTTAATCACCAAATAAAGGAAAAATAACTTCTGCATCGGATCTTTTTACAGTGCATTCATCTCTCTGCACGATCGGGGGAAACAGAGCTTCAGTCCGGCAGTTTGAACCTGTAAAATGTTTACATGCTGAATATGTTTTGTCCCCGTTTGAAAAAAAAGACAATAACAAGAGTTCAGTGTCGTTAAAAAGGTCCCATCAGCACCGGCGTCACCTCCGAACCTTCTCATTCATCACCGTGACATTTGTGTCGAGCTCATCTGAGTGGCAGTCGCTCATTATCCCAGCATGCAACATGCCATTTAAAGATAAGAGACAATTATACAGTGCACACAACGGCTTATTGAGCGCGTCTCTGTGACCCTGACACAGCCATCTTTGTCTCATCTGTATTCCTTTTGAGCAGCTATTAATATCTCATCACCTGTCGACTGACATGTTTACATTAATTAGAGGAGATATGAACGCCGGGAGAGATCTGCGCGTTCGTCGTCAGCCTCGGCGTCGTCCTGATGTCGTCTTCGCCGTGCAGTGGGGCCCAGATGGTGACGTGCATTAAAGATAGCATATCTTTTTTACTATTTCTCTCGCCCTCACCGGGGCCCCGGGAGCTCCGTTGTCTCACTCACAGCACAGAGGCTTCACTTCACACCTTTTGTGAAACAAGCCACCCTCAGTGCCTTTGGCTACAAGGAGCTGTTCATTACCGAGGAGTGAGACTGCGTGGAGAGAGAGAGAGAGAGAGCTCGCAACCTGTTTGACACATTTCTCTGCGGGTGTAATTGCATTTCCTGTTTCCTCCCGTTGTTTCATTTCTTGAAAATGCCAAAGCTCTCCCAATTAAACCCGGGGCAACGTTGTTTTGCAGTACATTCTCTCTCTCTCTTTCTCTCTCTCTTTCTCCGTCCTCCTCTCTTTGTAGCCTCCCCTCCTCTCCCCTCGCTCCCCTCCGCCTCCCCCTGTTGGCTCAAGTTGGTCAGTAATGCGTGGACAAGAGGGATCCAGACAAATTCCGTCACAGCTCACAGCCTCGTGCATCCAAAAGCCTTTCTGCGCTCAAGATGTTTTCCAAGGCGCTGTTGTCAGTTAGTAAAATATTTGTCTCCAGATCCTGGACCCGTAAAAACCTGCAAATGTTGACCTACAAAAGCAAAAGTGCCTCTTGTTTTTCTTCTTCTCACACTGAAGTGCCTGCAGCTTCTTGCAGGGACCCGAAACTGAGGAGCTGCAAAGTGTAAAAAAAAAAAAAATGCACATTTACTTGTTATTCTGTGGGCTCTCGGATAACAATATGTTCCTTCAGGCTTGGGAATTTGGGGGGGAGCGTTGCACCAGATGAAGTTTTAATGAGTCGATTAAGATTTAATATTTGAATGCACCGGATAAATTTCCTGTAAAATATTTGTTCAAACTGCACCATATGGACGGCCTCCGCAGTGGTTTGCAGAACAGTCGACAGATTAAACACTTCCGAACTTCAATGCATGTCTACAACAAAAGTTCACAGAAGTTCTGTCTTCCTTTGACAAAGAAGTGAGACTAATATTAATAATTAAGTTTTTTTCTGCATGAGGCGAGATCACTGCAAGCTTTCACCAGCGTTATCCTCTGTAAGCTAATGTGTTTCATGGATCAGTGACAACTTTTCAAACAGTTTAAAGTCTGTTTTTCTACACTGCAAAAAAAAAAAAGGATGAGTTTGGCAGGAGATTTGTTTACCTAATTCTATTTGCTTAGAACTTGTTCACATCAAATTGCACAGAATCTGATTGCAAGCAGCCAAGTGGGGAGAGAAATCAGTCGGTGAGATACAGTTAATCAGAATTATATTACTATCATTTATATTATGTTGTCAGGAATGCAACCAAAAGCTACAGTCTCGCCCACTTAAGGGAAAGAACTTAATAAAAAATACATGTTTATTCTAACACAAGTGATGAAGCTAAATAAAAAAAAGGAATTTAACTGTTTGCATATAGAGTAAAATTTTTACTGTGCACCTACATGCTAACAGCTGGGTTAACAATAATAAAATCATGCATAAATGCTGCCTTATTTTAATAACAAGTGCTCTCCCCGTTCGTCCTAGCTGACTGATACGGCGCGGATGCAGCATTTTAGCTTAAACTGGTAAATTTATAGGGCTTTTCTGGTCCAAACTGGGGCTTTAATGGTCAACAAATGTGACCAGTTTCTTTATTGATATTACAGCTACAAATTACTTTTCATGCATGTTTTTTATGACTTTTTCAAATTTTTAATCTTTAACAGTCAGGGGCAGTTTTTTGGAAAATAAAAAAGTAGTTACAAGCCTATCATTTTAGACAAAGGCAACATTACCAGCATGCCCAGTAAGATAATTACAGCATGATTGTCCTGAAAAAAGCTTGACAGATTTGGCTCTCAGCTCACCGTCCTTTGCCAGACCTTTAATTTTTACAGTGCTGTGTGCCATGAGCGGAGCTGCAGAGGAGGTTATTCTGCGAGGATCTGCTGTGCACACAGGCATGCTGGACCAAGCTGCTTCTAATTAGTGAACACAAAGACACCCGCCACCCGGACACGTCCAGTCCAAGGGAAGTTTGGCATGCACCAATCTCGATGAAAAGCATTCCATCGCCGACAGTGTGGAGTTTGGAAAACAACCCAGTCTGAAAAATACTGTGCAGAGGAGGAAGAGGTTTGAGGCTGCAGTGCTGTTAACGGTGCTGCTGGTGTGTGTGTGTGTGTTTACCTTCCAGGTGTGTGTGCATGTGTTTGAGGGAAAAAAAAAAAACGGCGTGCTGTGCAGGATTCTTTACCCTGAATGTTCCCCCTCAGGCCAGAGGGTGTCAGAAGGTGATCCTGCATCTGCTGCACCTTCTAACAAAGCACTTTAAAGATGGCTGCCATGTAATTGGCAAGAATTGGATGTAAGACAGTCAGAATAAATGAATAATTTAACTCCATGGGGGCAGACGGGCTGTCACATGGTTGCCAACACTGACTGATGTGTTAATAACATTTGTCACCACAAAGACAAACAGTCGAGTGTATTTGTGCTGTAATTTATATTAATGCTGAAAAACAGAGACGGTGTGATCCAGGTGAGGATGTGACTGTAATGATGATCCAAGCTGGGATTGAAGAAAAAAGTCTGAAGTACTGAGACTTCATTTAACATCAACAGTAATGTGAGTTTTTCTTATTTGTTGTCATTTTTCAGTTGTTTTGCAGGAAAAACATTGAGTCAAATTCTTCAAATGTAAAAAACCCATTTGGCAATAAAACAGATTCTGTGGATGAAACTCAGGAAAATCAATAGCAATGAATAAAAAGTTGGAGGAAAAAGACACTTTGGCTTCACAAATTGTATTTTTTTTGTTTGTTTTTTTTTTTAAAACTTTGCTTTTTTTACTGATAATTACTGAGTTGTTTTTCTTCTAAAAATGATACAAATGAAGCATCACTTTTTTTGGTTAAATTGTCGGTTCACAGAAACGTCGAGAAAAGGTTGCGAGCAGGCGAAGCTTGGATTTAAAGTGAAAAAAGTAAAGAACCGCTGACTTAAAGTGGCTCCACACTGGAGGACAATCAGGCAGATCCTGGCTCTGATTGGCACCTCCAAACAATCCCGCCGGCGTTCCCGAGTCGAGGCTGATCGGAACAGATTATTTGCCCAAACGGCCCTGTTGTGTGAGTGGATTACAGATGTGGGTCTTCATGTTCCTGACTGGATCAAATCGTTCCTGTAAATATCAAACGTGTTTGTGCAGCCAGCTGACCGCGACAGGCCGCCTGCTCGCCGGGCTTCTGTTGTAAAGTCACATTTAATCACATGACTTTTCTGTGAGCTTCCTGCCGTCACCGTCCGGAAACCATCAAGTTTAAATTCCAGGTGAGAGCTTCGGTGTCCTGACTGACTGTCTGGTTTGTGCGTTCTTAAGACACAAACATCATGAAGGCAGGTGTTTATGTTTGCGTTACATAACCAGCAGCCAGTTCGCTTTTCCTTCGTGGGTTTTCTGACTTGTTGAAAGATTTAGAAAAATTCCATGTGACAGGGGACTGAAGTGCAAGAGGAGGACAGGAACTCATCATCATTCAGAGGAACTGCCACAATGTCGTGCCCTTGAGAGCCGAAATGCATGGCGTGTGCGTTGCCCCCCCCCCCCACATCATCGCCAGGCGTTTGCTGACAATAGCAGGAACAAAGACCTTGCAGACGGCAGGAGTGGTCTTTGACTCCACCGTTCCATTACCGCATGGCTCAGGTCCAATCCCACAACGCAGCACACACACACACACACACACGGGCCGTCCACAAAGGCACGGCTCTGTTTACAGTGCAGGGATACGTAGCAGAGGAGGATGTGTACGGTAGTTATGGGGAGCAATTATGACTGATAGCTTGTGTGTGTGTGTGAGATCACGTCACATCTCGCTGTTCTGTCAAAAAAAAGTGCACAAAAAGTGCAGGAGTGCATCATGTTGACCCCATTTTTGCGCGATCACACAAGGAGCCGGACCTTCCACACAACAAAGAGACGCCTTTCAGCAGGAAACAGAGCAACAAAAGGCCCACGAAGGCTGACACTGAGACACCAAAGTGGATTATGGATGATACGCTGCATTAGATGTGGGACATTTCGGAGTTGTCACCGAGGCTTGACGGTATGAGTTCGGCCCAGCGTATTATAAATATTGAGAGAAGGCAAAAACAGTAAAGTAATCCCACTGACAGGGTGGCCTGGTTAGAGAAACTGCACTCCGTCTCCAAACTTTCAGAGGATGCTGAACTCCTCCTGGCTCACACATTGTTAACGTTGTGACTGAGCGTGTTGAAAATTTAAGAAACTTCTGCACCACTTTTCAATTTTTTAATTGGGGCAGCCTGCCTCACTCCATTTTCTCTCTTCCCACCCGACTGCGTGAGACACCCTTCGTCCTGACGACACGGGTCAGCCTCAGAAAATATTCATTATATTACAAAGTGATATAAAACATTAATAAACAATCCTTAGCTGAACTCGGTGTCTTTGCGGGGAAGAGTGCTGAGGAGGATTTTATAATGCATACTGATGTATTGGGGTTCTTTTGTCTTTGAACTCTTCTAGCAAATCTGACTGAGCATACTAATACACCTCATTAACATATTTGGTTACAGGGAGCTCATAAAACACAGCCAGACAAAGTTAGCCGTTAGTGCTCTTGAGGTCTGGAAGATTTAGTGGCATTATAAGCACAATGGAGCGGGTTTTACCTTGGTTAAATAATGGGGGGCCGTCAGTTTTTGACACCTTATGGCTGCAGGTTAAAGCAGATCAACTGATCCATAGGAGATCATTAACTCGCCGTACCATCACTTATGAAAACAACCCCTTGGCGGCTTTTCGACAAGGTCTAAACTCTTAAGCAGATGTTCAAGCACTGTGACTCGACTCTGTGTGTGTGTGTGTGTGTCATGAATTAAAACTGAAGAGCAAAAAGGATATTAAAGTGACTTAAAGACAGGTTATGAGAGGACAAGATCCAAGTCTGCAAAATCACAACTATAAAGGCCTTATTACTGTTTATTTTATTACAGCAGTTTGGATTGTCACATATAAGGAATATTCGAACGAGCGTATACACTGAGATGGTGTGAAGACGACGGGAGGCCGTTGTAAACAGTGTGTAATGAGACGGTGTGAAACACTGTATTTCACTCCTCATGCGGTGCACTCAGCAGTCTCAGCAGCACACTGACAAAGCACAGCTGCAGGGGAAAGTGCAGTCAGCCGCCGACAGAGAGGCGGTCAGGCATCAAAGAGGAAAGGTGTACATTTAGCTGTTTAGATTATTTACATACGTTGTGACCGAAGTGCTTCTCTGCTAAAGTGCATCGACAGTCAGTGCTTCATTAGAGCTGATGGATGCTAAGTCTGCTGTGTAGGAACAGAAACTCATTTCCATCACTGAGCTGCTCCACAACAATAAATAACATTGTGTTGCAGAGTCTAAACTCCTGTGACTGAAAGGTGTCGTATCTTGCGCCCTCGAACCATCCTGTGCAGACGCTGCAGCAGAGCCTGAGCAGAGTCAGATAAAACGCACAAAGCCGAGGGTGCAACACAGCGTCGAACACAGGCTGCAGCACCTTGCGTTGCCTCAGAGAGGAGCAGAGAACAAGCCCTCTGCTCCTCTCTGGAGACCCGGCTAACTCGGGCCGACACCGACACTACAGCAGCCAGAGGGCCTTAACTTCAGCGGCTGACACAAGCTGGAGAGCCGCCATCGTGCCTCACGGGAGGGGGGGGGAGACCCCTCACCCCCTGCCCCCTCACTGAGAGAGAGAGCGGCCTCAGTGAGAGGATGGCGGGGGACATTAGCAAGTGTCAGGATGGGCGAGCTGATCTGAGCACAGCAGCGAACGGAGTGAGAGGACGGTGATTCGAGCCGACGTGTGATGATGTGCCTGGCAAAGTGTCTCTTTCTTTGCAAGTGATATGAAGACTAGTGTCAAAGTTGCTCATGTCACTTTTTTTTCAGGAGGGGGGGTGTCTGGGATTAAACCGGAAATATGCTGCTGAAATAAACGATCTTTCCGTCTGTCATGACTTCTGAGTTTTTCTAATTTGCGCTTTAAACCTGTAGGAACTATCAGAGTTAATTGTATCTGGCGTGACGGCGAACTAAAGCCAACATGCGCCGCTGTAAGTACGCTTGTCTGATATACTGCTGAGGACCAGTCCGACCATCACCGCCGGACACGTCGATATTTATAACATCGTGCTCCCACTCAGAAATACACCGGGAGAGACTGCACAGTCAAGGCTTTGTCTTCCGCCTGGATGTGCATTAGGGTAATTAAAAAAAAAGAAAAAAAAAAAACTCAAGGACTGAGCTCACCGGACAGATTATTTCCTGACTCAGGGAGCGGCCTTCAATCTTAACAATGGGATTCTCCAGGATATTGAAAGAAACCTATTTCTTATCTAATTAATAATCTTAAATAAGAGCTCCTTTCATTAGCAATTTAATTCAGCCGTTAGAAGAAGAAGAAGAAGAAGAAGAAGAAGAAGAAGAAGAAGAAGAAGAAGAAGAAGAAGAAGAAGAAATGTCTTCAGTTATATTTCTGGACATTTCGCTTTCATCGGTGTTTTTAAGTGAGAGAAGCGGACGAATGAGTTTTTTGTAGCTTGGCGTTAAGATATAATAGGAACTTGTAATTGTGTACTCAGTCAAAACTACAGTTAATGTCGGAGTACAGTGGAGCTGTAATGAGTAAATAGTGAGTAATGAGGATATCTTAATATGATTCCTGCTGCACGCTCATTACTGTGCAGGGCACTGATTGTGCTCAACAGGAGCAGCCTTGTTAGTGTTTAATTGCACCTTCAGTTCAGATGTGGTTAATGTTCAGTACAAGTAATCTGCAGCCTTTTGGCTAATTCGTCATCCTGTGCACGGCCAGAAGTATGTGGACAGCCTCATTTTACACCTATATGTAATTGCTGAGCAGTGTGTATTGTTCTAACAGCCTCTGCTCCTCTGGGTTCAGGCTTTTCTCCAGATGTTGGACTCTGGCCGCAGAGGTTTGCTGCCATTCGGTCGCATGAGCGTCGGTGAGGTTGAATACTGATGCAGGGCTGCAACGTCTGGCCCACAGCTGGCATTCAGTTTATGCAAATGGTGTTAGAATGGGGTTGAGGTCAGGAGTCTGTGCAAGGCCGGTCGGATTCTTCCAGACTGAACGCTGAAAAAAACCCGTTTCTCCACGGACGTGAGTGTGTGCAGGGCGCCGCTGTTATGTCCCACAGTCGCTAACACGCCGCATGTTGTAACATTCAAGCAACACCGTGTAACTTCTGGGGAGAGATAGATGATTGTTGAGTCTGACTTCCAGGTACCTATCAACTGTCTTTCTCCAGAAATTACACAGTGCTCCTGTAGATTATTTTTAACTGGAACTAAGGGCCTTTGCTCAAACCATGACACACAGCCGCAGGCGGCGACGTCCAGCTGGACGCAATTTCAGCATTAAAATCGCTCCTTTTTTCCATTCGTGTCGCATAGAGACAACTTTGTTTCTGTGAAGTTTTTTTTTTTTTCCTTTTTCCTTTTGGTACAATGACTACATCTAAATGCAGCAGTCCCTTTTTTTTTTCTTAACTTGCTGCTATATGGAGAGGAAACCAGCCAGAGGTGAGAATCAGAGCGAATGCAGACGAGACGAAGCTGCTGCAGCGTACAGTCGGTCCTGAATTCATCTAATGTGGCTACACAGTATCTGAAGTGAGCTTTAAATTGCTGAATGCTTTATCAGGCCTCCACACAGTGTAACATGGCTTCATTCGATGTTAGCAGCACATCATTTTTAAGCTGTGTTTCTTGCTTATTTGACTTATTTCCTTCTATATTCATGTGTAAAGTCCTGCACGTTTGCCATTTTATTTAAGAACCAGAGATTTTGCTCATTTTTCTGTGCTGATGATTAAACTCTGAGAAGTTTAAAGCCTAAAAAAGTGCTTAACTTTTGCTTCTGGACTCTGTTAAGCCTTAAATAACCTGTAAGACTCTCCTCCTGTTTTACCTTTGCAGGTAGGACAGAGTGCATCTCGTACTTGGCATGCAGAGAGCACATATTGTATGATTTGTATTTTAAGACAATGTGCTCATTTCAGCACCTTTCATTAGACCAGGCAGGCCAGAACTCTTCATACTGCTGAGCTGTGATCAGCTTACATCAAACACTCATACCGTGGCGGGCCTTATTCACTATTCCACTGCCCTTGAAAATTCTATTATAGAAATCCATTTGGTAGACTGAAATGACTTATTCCCTGAAGCCTTTGAACCTCTGCAGAGCTGGTCAGGCCGGCAGACGTGCGGCAGTTTCCCACTCAGACATAATGACAGGCGCATGGTGCAAAGTGACAGGTCGACACCTCGCCTCCCCGTAGAGAGGTCACAAGGAAGGTGGTGACACTTCTCGTCTCTTCGGGCGTCATCGCACGCCGGTTTGCGGACGGACACGAAATCAATACTGCCTGACAAACGACGGAGGTGTCGGTTTGGCCTGAAAGACACGCCGGCTTGATGATAAAAGTAATTTCTCGCTAAAGTGTGATGCCTTGTTTCATTATGCTGCCACACCATCCATTAAGTATGAAAATATAGCTTCTAATTACACATATTGGATCTGTTGCCACTTTCTTCTTTAGGGTTTGGCTTTGTAAAAAAAAGGGACTGTGGATTTTTAAAGTCCTTGAAAATTTGTGGCTAAAATTACTGTTATTAAAATTTACAGGGTCCAAGTCTGATCTGTGCTGCTTTTATTTAGCAAAAAAAACCACTTAGAGATAATTACTGGGCATGTAGTGGTCATCACTCACCATGTGGTTATAAGTCCTTTAAGTCCAGTTACTCAAAAGAACCTTAGTATGCAATTTAACAAAAAATATATAACATCACTCTCGTCATTTTTGGACATTTTAATTAAAAAAATATCACACAATGTGTCTTTAAAGCCTTAGAAATGGCTTATTTTGATCGTTTATCGTGGTATTTATTGGAGCAATATAACGTCCCACAAGCAAAATGAAACAGCAAACAAACACAATGTTGTTATTGTTCCACTTGTGTTTTATGACTCAGCGTGTTTTTTGCGAGCTGCAGACTCATCTGATGTCTTCACAAGTTGCACTTTTTGAACCGTTCGGAGTTTTTACCAATGCGAAGAATCACCCCACGGGGCTTTAAAAAGAAAATACCTGTGACATCAACGCACGCCGTAAATTTCCACTCTGTTGCTCCTCATCAGGCTGATGCAACTGAAAAGTTCAACCTTAAATCTGACCCAGAGCCAGTTATCCAGTTAACAAGCCGCTGTCTTTCTTTCTTTTTTTTTTTTGCAACAACTGCAGTTTAAAATAAATAAATGAAGAGTTCAAGTAAAAGAAACCCAAACTTCAAACAAAGAGAAACCCCATAAGACATCACACACACACACACACACACACACCACTGGATCCACCAACTGATGGATAATCGCTGTTTCTCTGCCGTTTGACATTTAACGAAGAATCTGTAAAAAAAGCGAAACTTAATCCAGATGTGCTCTCTGTTCAGCTCTTTCTTTCTTTATCAGATACTTTCGTCATCGTTAATCGTTCTTTTATTCTGTCCTGCTGGAGCTCTGACACCTGCTCCTCCTCCTGTTGGCTCATATATCGATGATTTAACCATGGAATCATATTTTTTCTGCAGAAGCATCATCGGTCGAGTTGCATCAGATGTTCAGTGTCTCATTAGCTAATACCTAGAATTTAATATTATGCAAGACAGCTGTTCAGGGCCTGAAGGCCTCGTTTGAACCTGAACCTCCGACACTGAGCTTAAATGGTCACGTCAGATGTTTCATTCATATTAACCACATACAAAACGTTTCCTCGGTAAACAGGTCAAAAGGGAGAAAAAGTGTTTTCGCTGCACTCTGAAGGCACCAATTTGATTTTCAGGAAGCAATCTAGCTACCAACTCCTGAATGTCACTTAGATATTAGTCAGGGGGAGAAAATGGCAGAGGAAGCAATGAGTCACGGCTGATATTTCGCTTGAAGAGTCTCACATTCGGTCAGTGTGGTTGTGTAGGCTTGACACACACTCACACACAGAAACATATTAGCCTATATGGCCGTTATATAACGTCACAGGGTGTCGGTATCGACGGCATCCTGCATGTTGCTGTCAAAACTGTCCCGATAGATGCACATCTGCATTTTCTCCATGTGAAGAAGAAGAAGAAGAGGATCGTTTCTCTCCATCTGCAGCTGTAGGGATGCCGGCCTGCAAAGAGCCACGAACACCGAAGATTAATGTATGGTCTGACACACCGGATTTAATCAGGGGCAGCAGCGGAGTGATCTGCGTATCTGTTTCTGATCACACAGTGTGTTTTCTGCCATAAGTGTTTTAAGGATGGAAAGTATTCGCTGACCTCATCCTGACAGGCAGGGAGAGAATGGGATTTGAACTTTTGTTTTCTTTTTCCCTGCACTTTTTTTTTCATCCTTTATTGTTTTGTTTCCTGGTTTTATGACTGCGTTTAGTTTTAATTAAGTTTTATTTCATATTTAAAGCCCGTTGGACTGCACAAGACGACCAGACCGTCGCCGTAACGCGATGCTCTGCAGGTAGATTGAGTCATCATGTGATGGATCGCTCTTCCTGGTCAGTTCATACCACATCCACTCCGAAGCTGCTCCTTTTCTTCTGGTTGTCATGAAGTAAATTGGCTCTGAGCGCCATTTTTCCCTCCGCCAGAGACCGCCTGTTGGCTTGTTTCTGACTTTTTAAAGCGGTCCGTGTTGTGCTGGAGAAACGCTGTTCATGTGTGGTGGTTCATAATGATGCATTGTGATGGAACGAATCCAGCGGGCAATTTCAGACTTGGATCGCAACAGTAGGAAGAAATGGTGATTATAGGAAAAAAGAATAGGCTAAATGATTTTGGAGAGGATCATGCATAATGCATACATGTAACTCATCTGCAGTTCTGAATGAGGACTGCTGTATAACTTACTGCCTTAAAAGATATTTTATACCGTGCAAAATTATAGGGAGGCCTCCGGTGCAGACCAGCAGGCAATTTGAATAAAATAGAAAAGACAGAATAATTTCTTTCACTATTTGTACCTAAACTATAATTTAAACTTTAACTCCCCGAGAGACTGAAGACATTTAATCTAACAATAACGTGTACAGAAAGTTCTTTTTTCAACATCGGCCTCCTGAAGGTGTTCAGGCAGTAAAGCAAAGCTAATTTTTGCATCATGTGATCACCTTAAAACAGTTCAAAGCACCAAAACTACCAACAGAATACAACATCAGTTTCATTTTATGACCTCTGCTTCACCGAGTGCATGTCATAAAACCATTATAAGACCACAATGAAACATGCATTTATGATACAGAAACTGCATCATCAAACAATCAGCAGATGTGCACTCAAAGCGACCGTTTGCACACAAAAACACACAAACACTGACAGATGAAAGCAAATCAAATCGAACCCTTTGACAATAAGTTAAAGTGCTGTTAAAAAGTCTAAATGGCCACAAAATGAGCACCGGAGTCCAAAAACAGAGCAGAGATGTCAGACATGAGGAGTGAAGACAGATGTTTCATCCAGGAACCACAAACGACAGGAAACATGCAAACCAGGCAGGAGTTTCATCTCCTCCCACAATTCATAGCAAGTTCGGATCATTTTTTATCATTTGTTCTGTTTCATTTGAAGCATCAGATGAACAAAGTTAATCACCTCAAACTGAGGTGATTATAAGAGATGAATCCGTTGGAGTAAAGGATCATTAACATCACACCAAACTCCAACATCAGGGCAAATTTCTCTCTTATTAATTCAACTTCTCAGTATCTTCCACCCATAATACCTGAGGCTCCTCTCTGCCTCCACGTTTCATATACAGTTTATTTACCTGTGAACAGGTGAGATGAGCTAAGTTCTGTTATAGAAACTCCTGTAAACTTCCTGCAAAAACCACAGAAATACTTTAATCCTTCAGCAGAGGAGTCAGATATTAGCTGATGGTGCTGAATAATGGCTGCTGCTCTCCTCATCCCTACAATGCTGAGATTAGTATTGACTTCTCCTTCAGTGGTATTGATCGTCCTTAATTATTTTGTCTTTTGCTGCTTCTCCTTAACCTGTAAGCTGCTCAGGAAACATCATTCGTCCATGCCGTGCGACCGTTCTGCAGGTTTCTCTTCGGTTTCTCAGTGTTTTTCTCTGCATGTTCACCCTGCTGTCAGTCTCCTCAGTATAAGTGCAGAACCTCATTTTAAAGTCCCGACACCAGCAGTTGCAGATTACATCAACCAAGCCGAGTGGTGAGATGATAAAAAGCCTGGTCGCTCGACTCGCCGGAGACAAAAAAAACAAAGTGAACTTAGGCTGAACAAGCTGATTAACACAACTGAGAAGACACCAGCTTTTTTTCTGTCCAGAGCCAACATGATTACTGCCAAGCAGCTCCTGCACAAAGCAACCACGACCTTTTTTTGTTCTTTTAATGAATTTTAGCCTCCCTGCTATCATCATCTTAAAGAGGCCATATTCAAAAGGCACTGCTGATTGTAATGAGGCACTAAGTAAACATTTAGTGGAGCCCGATCTCGCTCAGTCTTGGGGAACACTTCATTACTGGGAGAGCAGCAGCAGCACTGTGAGTCAGCCTTATTTTCTTCCTTCTGCCTGTGTAATGGAATCAAACTGGGGTGAGATAATGCCTGAGTTGGCAGTCAGGCACCGTGCCCACATCCTTCACAGCACAGGAAGTCTGCAGCGCTCAGAGCAGTGCGCTCCTGCCACCTGCTGGCGAACAGGCTGAAAGCTCCGGACGGCTCGGCTGCTGGGGAAACGTTGCAGAAGGTCAGGACATCCTCTTGGCTCAGCAGGCACGTTCGCTGTTTTTTCTGTGCGAGGCGTTTCTTACTCACAAAGCCACCTGCTGCGTTGGGCCTCGTCGCCGCTCTGCCAAAGGTTAAGTGCTTCACTCAAGAGGACTTTGGCAGCATCTCCAGATTACTCAGACTGATTCTGCAGGAGTTCAAGTGACTTAAAAGTCAGGTCATTGTTCTCCCTCTTGAAGCCTCCTATTACAGATACATGATAGATGTTTAATGACGTGGGAAGATGTTTTATAAGTTACATGGAACTCATTATTCAGTCTAGTTGCTTTATTAGCAATCATTGGCCGTTTAACTGAGCTGTCAAACTGAAAGTCCAAGTGTGTTTGCTCAACAGAAAAATTGGAAAAATGAACTGAAAACTGGAATCGTTGATAAGTCTGAAAGACAAGTTCTCCCACTTCATGTTGTTTCCTTTCCAACTGATTTTTAATGTACAAACACACTGACAATGTTTGTTGCTAAGTTAGTTATGAGAGATGAAACATTTTGCACAGAGCTTCATCAGATTCACTCTGGATTTAAATCACCATCAGGTAAAATATTCAGGTCCTATGAGGCAATTAAGACACAAAAATCTCAGGCAACAGAAACTATTAACCATAAATACCCCAAAGTCTAATAGAGAATATGAAAAATTAGCAAAATTACAACAATAATTTAATAATTACAATGAGCTAACTTAGTTTGTTGCAGACATTATGATCAGACAGTTTGGAATATTATTGTGCAGTTATGTTCCTAATTTAACATATTCCCATTTAAAGTTTCTGTGTAACTAACAGTAACAAGTTTGGGTTTAAATCTGAACCAGAATCAGAAATATTATGCGACTTGGAGACTCTGACTTCATATCTATCAGGTGCCGTCATGCTGAGCTCTTCATTGACTTCCTGTGGTTAATTTTATTGAACCACGTCGTTGCGGCCGGATCCTCTCCCTCCTCTGTGTGCCGTGTGACTGACAGGAGAAAAATACCCCGTATGGATTTTCAGTTCATCACCATCGACGTGTAATCCACCTGACTTGTGGTGTTTGAACTGCAGCTGAAGCACAAATGATGAATTCAAAACTCCAAACTGAAAAAACTGAAATGTTTCTGTTGGTTTGTTCACTTCTGCAAATGAATATGAAAATCTAGTTTGTACTCAGCTCTAAAAAAATCTCTTTCCTGTGGATGTTCAATAACAGTAGACACTACAGAGAAGCAACAGCGCCCTCTAGCTTCTCCTTCTGAATAAATCTTGTTGTCTCTCTTCATGACTGCTTGTTTATTCTGCCAAGATTCTGCAAAATGTCTCTAAATATGATAATTATGGATTAATCACAGAGAAATAAGGCACAATGAAAACATTTTCTGCCACAAAAAAAACATTTGCATTGTCAGAAAACAACAACAACAACTTCTGCAGTGATAAATCCACCAGTCGATCTGAGGGTGATGGAGACTTCAGTCATGTGTTTCAAATTTGAGTTTTTTTGGGGGGGTAAACGGCCCCAGTGGAGTTTGTTGGCCCCCTGACAACAACTCAACAGCTCAGACAAAACACATAATCTCCGGCATGTTTCTGGGCCTCCTGAATCACTCACATAGTGTTTACATTGTGACTTAAAGGCCCAGTTTGAGGCAGCACTTTCCATTTTTTAATGATGTTTTCTGCTCATGCAGTTTATGTGCAACTGTACTCGCCACTTTCATAACAAGCTCTTAAAATGCAACCAAGAGTCCAGCAGCATTTCAACATGTAAACATGCTGCACGCATGTATGAGTATTTCAATGGAATGCAATGTAATGTTTTTTAAATGCAACATTTTTAGCTTAAGACAAAGACAGCAGAGGGAGGACGACATGCAAGAAATCAAAACGAACATGTTGTTGTTCTTATGAAAGTCCTCAGAAACGCCTCCAGACTGCAGAGCTGAGACATGAACATGAAGAACATGAAGACTGTGAGAGGATCAGTTTACTCTTCTTCTTCAACAACAACAGCAACAAAGGAAGAAAAAAGAAAATGCTATAAAACTGGAATCCAATGACAATAAATTATACTGGATACTTTCAGTGTAATGGTAATAATATGCCAACCAGCCTCCACACATTGAAGTTCACTAGATCACCACTAGAGGGTGCTGTTTTACATGAGCAACTGAAGCTTAAGGTTGGCAGTGTCTGCAGATGATGCTAAAAGGAATGAACGACTGATGAGTTTTAAAGATAGATAGATAGATAGATAGATAGATAGATAGATAGATAGATAGATAGATAGATAGATAGATAGATAGATCCTCTTTATTGATCCCTAATTGGGAAACTCCACTGTTGCAGCACTCTAAAAACTATACAACAATCACTAGAACTTATTTATAATACTGTATAATATACTATGTATGTAATATGTAATATGTATAATACTTTGGTCATCTTAAGTAAAAAAAACAGACGAACACAGAATAACAGAAAGATTGTGGGGACGGTGAGCAGCAGAGAGGAAGAGGATTGTGTTGAGTTGACTTTTTTTTCCTCTTGAATAACTTTATCTGTTTAGGACAACAAAACAATCTGACGAGTGAAAATCAGCCTTTGTTTGATCTGTATGCAGACAGACACAATGAGCCGCTTCACTTTAAAGGGTCACAAACCCAGAAGGTCCGAAACATTTGTTCATGCTAACTGGAGGTGCAATTAAAAAATGCACCATGTGTTCTTGCACGTTTTTTCTCCAGGAACATTCACAAAAAAGTACCTGTTTGTTTTTATTATAATTGTATAGTAAGTATGCTTTAAATGCAAGTCACTTTTTTAATCAGGCCCACAGCTGGTGCCATTTTTATTTTTATTTTTCTGTCCCTCAGCCTGAGGCCTTCTCTAATAAATCTTGTTTTTTTTCCCTCCTTCATTCTTTAAAAAAATCCCACCCACAAAAGCATTATTTCTAATAAATCTGTCAAAATAAAAACACAAAAACAACTGACTCGCTGTTATAAGCATGCAAACCAGCCGGCGCTGGTCCAACGCTAACACCATACCAGCCAATCAGAGGCCTGGAAAAGAAGCTTTATAATGAAAAAAAAAAACATTGCTTCCTTCAACTAGATGTTTGACTGGTTCTCATCAACGCCACACTGCGGATGTTACGCGAACTGTTAACATGCTGGCATCAGTGACTGAGCTGAGGGAGTGATGTATTGAGATCTCTGACGCACCTTCTGACGCCTCTCTTCCTCCATATTGTGAAACAATGACTGTGCGTTTACATGTAAACATGCAAAAAGTCCCGTAAGCAAAGTTTGCACCGGCACTTTATCACCTCATGTAAACAAAGGAGAAGAAATGTGCAAAAATCTGTTGTCAAAGGCTAAAAAAACTCATCACCGTAAACACAGTTTGCAAATGTTTTCACCATGATGGAAGATCTGTGACCTCTAACTCTGTTTTCGTGCATTTGTGAAAGTCCAGAATATAAAACACGTTAAAAAAAAACTCCATGTTTTGAGAAAGTAGCTCATGTCCGACCCTCCTGCAGCTCTGAAACACTTTACAGCCTGTGCATGAAAATAAATACCTTAACTACCATTTAACAAGCAGCTCCGCTCAGCGCTACAGTACATCACCGTCTGCATGGAGTGTGTCGGAGTGTATCTCTCTCTCTCTCTTTCCAGTCTCTCACACACACACACACACACACATACACACAGCAGAGAGGTCACACATGGGAGTCTGGTCACATTCTGCAGTTGAGACAGTTATTTCCTCCTGTCATTCTCCGGGGAGAAGCGAGCTCTAAAGCCCTGTGGGAGTGCTCTGCGGCGCTGGGGGCACGTCAGCGGGGTTTGAGGCTGGCTCCAGCAACCCCCCAGGGGAACCACTTGATTAATTGAGCTGGCAGATTTATGACGGGGCTGGCAGCTACTCGCCGTGTGCATGTGTGTGTGTGTGTGTGTGTGTACCTGGGAGTGTGTGTGCTTCTCTGTGTAGTCTGCTTTTGTCTGGGTTTACGTGTGTGTGTCTCTGTGTTTGTATGTCCGTGCATGTGCTTGTGTGCAGGTTCCTTTGTAAAAGTTTGGACTTTTTTGTTTTGTGTGTGTGTGTGTTTGTGTTTGTGTCTGGATGTTTGTGTACATGTGCTTTTGTTTGTCCGTGCATGCGTGTGTTTGCTTCCATAAGTCAAATTATGTGTATATCTGCGTGTAAACACCTGAATTATACATGAGCGTGTTGCTCTCTGTACACATTTGTCTCTGCCTCTTTATGTCAGTTTTTTTGTGTTTGTGCTTGTGTGTGTGTGTGTGTGTGTGTCTGTAAATGTGTGTTTGGAAAGAGGCTCCCTCTCTCTGCCTCTCCATAATTACAGCTTCCAGGCCTCCGAGCGGCATGGGGTAACCTGGATGTCAGGGCCGGCCAGACCCTCAGCATTCCCACCGGGGTGAGTCTGGGGTCTGCTGTCCAGTCAAAACTCAGCAGAGCCGCGCGCAGGATTGATGTGCAGCAAGTTGGATAGTCTGCAGCCAAAACATCATCAGGACCTCTCTTTGACTTCACATTCTTCACCCAGCAGACAGTAGGTGGGTTCTTTTCAAATGAACTTGGATTAAAAACTCGAAGCTGTGTTAAAGTGGCAAAGTCAGGAACTGTGCCGGACTGAGCCGGACTGAGCCGGATACACCGCGTCTGCTCCGCGGACTGAATAATGTGAAATGTGGGTTATAAATCTAGTGCCACCTTGTAAACGATATTGTGAGGCGTTGGTGGAGTTTTACGTTTAAAGTTCTACATAATGCAAAACTCTGTCATTAAATCTTTATAACATCCACAAAAAAGTCAAAGCAAAAGGACAAATCAATGCCTCACTGATGAAGTCTGATTAAAAACTGAACATTATGAGTCTGATTGTTATTAATCAGGCTAAGAAAACAGGGTCCTATTGACTTTACACCACAGGATGGTGTTGTTTGAGGCTCCAAACTCAATTAAACTACCGGTAAGCTTCACATGTTACGGAGAGAAGATGAGGACAGAAGGCCTCTGGGTTTGAGTTTAAGAAGAAATAGCACATTACACTGCAAGAGATTGTTAAATCACTCAAGACCAGCTCATAAAGACCAATTAAGACGTAAGAAAAGTCACAAAAAATCATTAAATCATCCAAATGTCAGAGGTGTTTTCAGGTCTCACAAGAAGAAAAAAGGTCACGTCATCTATTAAAGTAGTAATTTCTTGTTTATCTTTTTATTTCTAAAGCTCAGCAGCCATAAATCAAAGCTTTAGCTGCACAGGAAAGAGGAGGTTGGGGCTCTGTGGGGCGAGGCTGGGGGCTGAGCACACACACACACACACACACTCACACACATAAATACACAGAGCCCCTGGAGAAATTCCTCAGATTTTTGTTGGGATTTTTGAGAGTGATAACTACTACTAGAGAGCATAGCTGAACAGTGTGGCGCACAGAAGAATGCTAAACTCTGCAGCTCGAGCGCTAACGCAGCTACAGCACCTGAGATCTGAGCCCCGTGTTGGGCAGGGGTCCGACGGTCCGCAGAAAACGTAAGTCGTCTCAGTTATGTCTGCTATGCTGCTGAGGCAAAAAAAACCCCCAAAAAAAACGACAAAACTTCACATTCAGAGCCAGACGGGAACCGCACAGCCTCATTCCAAGACACTCCATGGCCATTTTGGGAGAATATTCTCCATGAAATCCATCAGTCACTGCCTCAAACCCAAATATGAGTGGCAGCTATTTTGTAAGCATCTTAAAATGTCTCCTAACATTAATAATCTTCTGCAGTTGGCTCGACTTAAATGTCAGACATCATCTTGTGAGAGTAAGCAAGTGATTCAGTTTGAAAATTAAATCCCTGAATGGAAATTTTACGACATCTCACTAGTTAAATAATGCAAATGTCCGGAACAAACACATCATATAAGATTTCAAATTTCAAAGATAAATTTTTACTGCGGTTATGAAAGAACATTTCATTTCCTATCCATCACCTTCGGACTCAGAGCTTTGGGAGAAACACGCTGTAAATCTCCTCTAATCTTTCCTCAGAAACAACCTTATCTCGTATTTGATGTGAGCGGAAGGGGAAGTTATCTCAAACCTCCTTCTGATTGGTTCAACAGTCATTCAGCTATTCATTAACTGATCGATTTTTGATTAATTGGGACTGTAAAACCATCACGGGATTGTATCGCTTGTTTGCGTTTGCATGGCCACAGTTTTCTGTTAGTGGAGCCAAAAGGGAAGTTTTTGTTGTTGTGTCCTTTATTGGCTCACCTGCCCTCTTTGTGTACTGAAGGTCATTAAAGGTTTTCATGTTCACAATAATAACAGATTTCACACGACAGATTCAGCGTTTATGAAGAGACCAACCACCAGTCCTGCATTAGTTCTAACTATGTCAGTGCAAAACATGATGAAATAAATTTGTTTTAATAAAAAGTTCTAACAAATGGAACAAAACATTATTGTTAAAGATGGAGACGCAAACAAACTTATTACTCTTTTGTTAAAATGTCTTTTTTAAAAAGCTGCACACGTCTCTAAAACCAAAATATCCTGTTTTTAAAAGATGATTTAGCTGTTTGGAGCTGTTGTACTAGTTAGCAGCATCTCACATTCAGCTCTGTCAGCGATGTCAGCTGATGAAAAAAGTGTTTCGAAGGGTAAAAAATAACAAAACGGACTAAATTCACCCACAGTTCCTCCAGAAATGTGATAAGAAGCACCAGCAGCTAAGAAACAGTGACTCCTTTAATATTTTTTGCATCATGATGGTCATATTTAAAGATGTAAAAACCTAGAATATCAGATATAAACATCTTCAATTTAAAAACCTTGATAAGAGCTTTTAAAATCTCATATCAGTCATGATTGTGAGTCTCTGAAGAAGAGTTTTCATTGAGTTTACTGAACTTTTATCTGCTGCACATGCAAACTCAGTGATCACCAGCAGAGGCCAGTGTGGTGACAGTAAAACCGAACGCAGGGTCGCTGCACATGTGCTCACTGATACACGTGATCAACATTTGTATCTCAAAACTGTCTTCTGTTTAAAACATTTTTTTTGAGTAAAGAGTCCCTAAATGTCCCAATTAAGACATTTAGTCACTGATAATTAAGATGTGACATTAAGTTCTCATGTGTTTGTGGACGGGAAGGATCAACAGTCAGGAAACACATAATAAACTGGATGTTTTCAGTTTCAGAGTCGGCCTCAGAATGCAAACACACGCTCTGCAAAAACATTTCTGCTTTTTTTTTAGAGAAATTGGAAACAAAGATTTACACCATGTCTCATTTAGCATAATGAAAGAAGTGTGCATCATCAGCCTTGCAGTGAAATCCTGTGAGACCTCCTCCTGGCAGAGTTTCACCGATGTGCCTCTGCCTGACACATGAGAGAAATCTGGGAGCGTAATGCAGAAAAGGCCCCGTGTACCTTAGAGCATTGTTCTTTTCAACCTTGACATCAAAGCGCGGAGCTTCGGCAGGAGATGCGTTTTCCTTCCTTCAGCTGTGTTATCGTTTATGATCGATATCAAACAGACAGAGCGCATAAATCAAACACGAGCAGGCCCGAATCTCTTTCAAGTACCAACAATCTCCAACATTTTAAAACAATACACAAACTGTGGCTATCTGTCTGTTTGCCAAGAGCAAGGAAGTCAGGAAGTATTGGCCAAACATACCCGTTCTCTAAATAGATAGGGCTTAATGCCACACACACACACACTCACACACACACACACACACACACACAATAGACACAAAACACTACCAGCTGCACAGACGCACACAGATGGAGTCACTTGTGTCCACATGCACCGACAAGCAGCTCATTTTCCCCCAGAACGATTCACGCACAAACACAAATGAGTTCGTTCCTGCATGCAAATGTGTGGCTCCTCGCTCATATTCACAGAGGAACGGAAAAAAACAAAAACATTTTGAGGCAAACAAACAGGCAGACACAGGGTCCCAGAGGACAACATCAGCACTGCAAAGTCTGCTCACAAAGGAGGGACGTCTGAAGCGCCCCCTAATGGTGCTTCTGTCAAACTACAAGCAGGAGCAGAAGAGAGGAGCAGGTTTGTAAGACTTCACTGCTACACACACAGCAACTAATAATCAACATTTTGACTATCAACAGACAAATAATTGTTTTTAATGTATTTGAAACTAAACACAACCTCATGTTTCCTGATCTTTTTTTATCAAACCTGATCACTTTCACTTGTTCAGATTATAATATGTGTTGTTACAGTTAGTCTTCCTGAAAATGAAGCTTAGTTTTGTGTTGCCTTTTGTATAAATAAGCAATAAGAGCATAAAAATGACAATAACAAAGTGCTGCTTGTTAAAAATATGCACCTGAGTGTTTTTATCAGAATTCCAAACAGTCTGTTGAGAGACATTTCAGAATAATTCATGAATAAAAGCACTTTTTTTAATAAAAGCTGTGATTTCTGTCAGTTTTCATGTGCAAACGCAGCTGTTTAAGTATAAAACTAACAACTCCCATGATCCCACACTACTTCATGATGTCATCAAATTACATCTTTTGCTGCCATTGTTTTATTTGCAAACCCTTTAGAAACAGAAACTATGTAGCTACTAAGCTGTTAAGTGCTAAGATGTAATTTAAAGTCACACATTTTTAATCTGAAGAGTAGATTACACAGAAGGTAGTGGATTTATTTGATTATTTAGATCTCAGTTGAAGTTTCAATAGGCTACAGTGTGAAAACACTTGAACTATGACGTTTGCCGTTTGAGTCAAGCCGGGGATTAAAGTGCTTATTCCCCATCTCTCTCTCTCTCTTTCTTTCTTGATTTTGTAATTTTTTTTACTGGATCTCAGCATTAAGAGGCACAAAGTCCTCCACAATGCTGCTTTGCAAAATGGCCTCTTTTTCATACTTTTACATAATTATATTTTAAGATTATCATCACTGATGCATTCATGTGGCAGCACTTACATAGTAGCTGCTCATAGTGAGGTGACTTAAGCTATTTCGTATATCGCAGAGTTGATAATTATTGTCTTTGGAGACCGTACTTTACTAAGAAACCCATCACTTTCAGCTGCACCTATTAGTCTTTTTGTAATAGTTGGAGTTCACTCCGTTATCAAAGATAATATGTAACACCATCAGTGACGAGTCGACCCTGAAACTGAAGCAGCTAAATGGAGCTTTCATTGTTTTTCGTCAATGAAACTTTAGAGATGTAGGTAAAAGCTCCAAAAGTGGATCTTCAGTAGAAAGCTATTTAACTATTGTTGAGAAGTTTAGTCCCTGAGTGATCATATTTCATAAGAACATGTTTTTTATGTAAAATTTTTTATCTGTAATTTGAGAGTACAGTAATTCCCTCTGAAATGTACAGTAGTACAAATGTAAACATTCACCTGAAGTGCAAGAGTCTCAAAACTGTCAGAGTGCTGTATTTGAGCAAAAGTTCTTGAATACTTGATGGCTTTGAACATAATTAATAGACTTTTCAGTGAGACGTCTCGTCCTCTCCGTCTGTTTCGGGATGCGAAGCCACACACCGTGTCCTCCTCTGTGTTTTCCAGCATCCTGTGCTCTTTCCTCGTGGTATAAACTCCCGTTCGAGCGGCCTGCTGATGGAACGCTCCCGGGCTGTTCCCAGCAAAAAGGAAACGGCACTTCCTCAGGACATCTCTCCGGATCTTTTCAAGGACGTGGCTGTGCAGAGGATTGTTTTGTTTCATGGAGTTCTCCCCGATAACCCAAAATTGTCTGTTTTGTTTATCTCCACTTCCCTGAACTGTTTGGTCACAACGCTCCTCCACACACTGCCTGGAGCTACAACCGTCCCCCACTGCCACGACTGTTTGTTTATCAAACCGCTATCTTTTGTTGGCTGTGGATTTTTGTTTTTCAGACGACGTTCAGAAGGGAAATTCGTTCACTTTGTATCTACAAAAGCGTGTTTGAGAGAGTCGGCTCTTATCTTCAGCGCTCCTGAGGGCAGGATGTGTCTGGCTGGGAGGAAAAGCTACTGCTAATGTAATCTAATAGACGTCCAAAAGAGTGCAGGAGGCTGTGAATTCTTCAAAAGAGACGAGATCAGGAGGAAGTCGGGTTACCCTTTGGATGTGTCGGGACAGAAAAAACTGAGCAGCAGGTTAAAACCTGCATCCTGTAGGAAATTAAAAGAAGAGTTTCTCTCAATTACTCTTTCATCTTCTCTAAGATATTCAATCAGCATAATAACATATGTGCATGTTGCTCTGTCAGTGTGTTCGGGTGCATTCAGGTGACAGTCAGCTGAGGAGAAGTGGCCTCCTTCTTTATATGGAAGAAGTTACCTAGTTTTTAGGTTCACATTCTTCTTTTTTAAATAACCTTAATTGCTTTTCGTTTGTTTTACAGGTTTGAACTCGATCTCAGCTTCTGGATCCGGATCAGTAAATGACAGAACAGGTTGTTTGCATATGAATCCCAGAAAATAGTCATAACTTTACTAAAGTCAGGTGCACATTCTCATTAAATCAGAGTTGTTTATCTATGTTTATTTTTTAAATATTGCACAGACATGGCTATTTCCCAGTCTTTATGCTAAGCTAAGCTAATCGGCTTCTTGGAAAAGCAACTTCTTTACCTTTGGAGAAACAAGAGTGGTGCCAATCTTTTTTTTAAGATAGAAAATGAGCGTTTTTTTCTCAAAATGTCAAACAAAGACAGCCCCATTCTAAAAAAAAAAATCCACAGCTTACTTTTACCTGTTCTGCAAAGTCATAAATTTCATGCTGTAAAAGCCGAAGTGGAATTTTTCACCTGCACTGTTCCCCTCAGTGCTCTGCTGGCTGGTTTTACTAAACAGAGGTGTGTTTGTGCCGCCCTTCGGCTGCCTTTGATTGATAGTGACAGCTGTAATCCAGTGTCAATCCCCACCAGGCCACTGCTAACCCCACCATCAACCCCTCAACAACACTCCATATGCCACTGCTCCTTCATTTCCTCAGCTTCTCCACATTTTGCTCTCAATCATCTCTTTCATTCTTCTTCTTTGGCTCCAGTCTCTCATGTTGGATCCCTCTCAGCGCCTTGCAACCCAATTTAGTTGTGTACATGTTTGTATCCAGAACCGGCAGGAAATGTCTCCATCTGGAGCTGGAAGTGATTTGTTGAGGGATCTGCTCACATCCTGCAGGAGCAAATTCCTCCGCTGCTGACTTGTTTTTCAAACAATGAAATCATCTGAAATAAGCTAAAGAAAACAACAACAGCGTCCCTGACGTCTCTCTGCGTTTTGTGTTTTTGCTCATGCAAGTTCCTACATGTTACTGATTCCCTTTGGTGCTTTCTAGGATCTATCAAATAAATCTCACATCGTATAAGGAGCAAAACACGTCATTTCATATATCGCAATCACAGTTAAACGTGGACAATTTCTCAAATGTTGACATTCTTCATCTCTGCCCTGCAGGTTTGCACCGTGTTTGTATTTCATTTTTTTTTTTTTTTTTTTTTTTTTTGCAAAAGGGAACTCACCACAGAGACAAGTGTTTGTTTGAAAAGCAGCATAAGGGAATGGCACTGGCACAGAAAAAAAGTCGTTTGCGTAACCACAATTTCTATTCAACCACAATGGCAATTACACCAATTTGTTACATGACTAGAAGCAGCGACGCGGGGGATTTCCTACGTCTCTGCTCGCAAATAATTACACTATGAGTCACAGCAATACAGTATATTTAAGCAACACAGAGCCGACTGAGTCGAGTAGTTGGAGCGGCAGGTGAGCACTTGCACACAAGTGAGCTTTGTTGTTGTGAAGTTTCTCTATTTTAGACTCTTTCAGTCGCGTCCCATCAAGTAAAGACCTTTTTTCTTCAGCGGAGATATGTTACAGCATATTTCTGCTCGATGTTTTGGTGACTGCAGCTTACTCATCAGGCACTGATTTCAGCTGCAGGAGGCAATTGATGTCAGAGAAAAGCTTTAGATGAACTCACCGTGCAGCAAATTACAGACGAAGTTAGCAACTAGCCGGTAAACACAACTATGATGCAGTTTCCCTTAAAGGTCCAGTGAAGAATTCGGAGTGATTTATGTGTAGAGTATGTCAGAAAATGGAATTAATGTCTCATACACTCTCTACGAAGGGAGCAAGTCCTTTTCCACAGATCTGCCATGTTGCACCACCATCTTTCTACAGTAGCCTGTAATGGACAAACAGCACCGGCTGCAAAACTTGTGAAACTCCGTCTACACAACTGGGATTGGAGTGGAGGGATATTCAGTCGGGTAAATCCCACACGGACCTTTGGTGAAGACTAAACTGAGCTGAAAAATAGTGCAACTTTGAATAAATCTAATGTTCTGTTGATTAATTTTGCTCTATTCTGTGTAAAACGAGATTCAAATGGAACATATGAACTTTGTAAGTGATCGCAGGAGCCCAAACAACTGACACTACTTTGATAATCTGTCACCCTTTTGTAACCAGGTATTATAAATAGAATTGCTTGTTAATATCACTACTAAATTGAACATTTTATTGTTTATATGTAAGATAATCTTGAGTAATCTAAGTACTTTTTAAAGTGCAAAATAAGCAGGCCTACCACTAATTATACCACAAGGGATGTGGTTAAATTTCCGTGCTGTAAGTTTACGTTGTCACTCAAATGTTCGCTCTGTGCTGGCGAAATGATTTTTTTTTACTTATCAAATCAGAGATTTTCTCAGTTGTGACAGGCAAATATGTTAAAGCTGTTATGTTGTGAAAAATTGCTCTGGCAGCTTTTAGCTAACGTATGTGACCATCAGCAAGGAGCATCTGGGAAATCACGCTCTCTCTACATATCTCTGTCAGACATCCAGCAGTCAGCATATGGCTTTTGTAAGCACATTTAAAGACATTTGCCAAAGTAAAAAAATGACTCATGCATACGTTTCTACGTGTCGAAATACACGCTAACTGACTTTGTTATATTTGAGCGGGCATGTTGACTGCTAACATACAGACTGGGAGCTGTCACAGGGAAAAAGGAGGAACGCTTTCAGACAGAAAATCACACACTACTTTACATTAAATTTACATGAAAGAACAAATGTTTTAACTTGCAGTCACGGTGCAAATTGGTGACCAACACATTTTATTGACCTTCAGGTCTTCATGCTCCAAAAATGGGGTTATTTAAGAGACTGGTGGCAAATAAAGATTCAAGTTTGGAGATCATTATTTTGTTGAAAGAAGAATCAGAAAGACATCAACCTCATTCACAGCTCCATTAGAATTAATCTCACTGTCTTCAAACGATGTGTTTCACTTATACTTAAACTCAGTCTTTTAAACGTATGATTTGTTACATTACCATTATAAAATGCTTAAAAAGAACTATATCTTTAATTTATATTCTATTAAGTTGTGCACTTAAATTTTCCCAAATGTTATCAGATTTCATGCATTTTCAAACGCAGATTTCATTCAGAGTATCAGTGAGTCTCATTTAGCTGCCTGTCGCTAACTTCTAAGCAGAGGTGTGTGTGTGTCAGAGAGAGGAAGGAAGTCAGCAAACGTGAAACATTAAATATATTGAGAGTAAAATTTTAAACATTGTTCTGTTATAACTGAACATTTCTGCTGTTTTGAGGCATCTTGTCAACAGTTTCTCAGATGTCTCTTTGCATGTCTACAGCATTGGTAAAAGAGTTTTGCAGAGAACATTTTTGAGGTGAAACCACAGTTTCACACTGAGCCAAATGTGTTGCACAGCTGACTCAGCTCTGTTAATACATCAATACTAGAAACACTGTTTCTGCTAAAAACATGCTACCAAGTTCATGCTAACACAGACCTACGCTAAACACAAGGGTAGCGTGTTATTAGGATGTGATACCACCATGAACTGATATCTGTGCAAAGACTTGACCACATTTGCACCTGAGTTTGCCAGTTTTCTTTAATTCCACGTGTACAAACCAATGAGAACTTAGTGGGCTGATCATGAGGGCAGGTGTGAGGTCTGTGCGGGTCTTTGAACGGAGCGGCTGGTTAATCAAGTTGAGAAGGAACGATCTTTATTGTCCGCTGGTCAGGAGGACAAGACTTTGTGCGGCCAAGAAGCCCCTTGGCCCTGCGTATCGCGGCCCAAAGGATGAAGAATCCTGGGAGTTCCGCTGCGATCAGGAATCATTGTCGTGGTTCAAAGCGGGTGCCGAAGCCAAACCTTAAACAAGGACTTAAAAGGACAGCGGGGGGGTGAGTCTGTTGGGCGGCTGTCATGGTCATTATCCTGGTGGTTCTGAACTCCCCCCCACCCTCCCTCCACAAAACACACATGGACCAGCCCTTCAAACACACACACACACATGTGCAGCCAGCCCACCCAGTCCTCCACATGCACTCAGCTTTTGAAGTTAAATTTGGAAAAAAAAAAAAAGAAAAATCTATCAGACACACACACACACACACACACACACACAAACGTGTGTATCATGCCAACTTTTGTAGCATAAGGGGATCTATTTGTGGAGGGAGAAATGAGAAGAAAAAAAAAAAAAGAAAAAGTGGCGAGGGATGGCGAGAGAGAGCGAGGTGGTGGATTAAAAGGTGAGAGAGAAAGGCGTAGAGGCTCTTTAATTCAAGAAATCCTTGATCCCCCCCCCCACCTCCCCTCCCTCCGCCGAGAGTGATACTTCATGAAACACACAGACAATGGCTCAGTGGAAGAAGTCACCCTTAATTCTCCTTTTGATCACCCAGAAGCCTTTGTGTCCCTGGGCTCTTTACACATTCTTTCCTTTTTGTGCCAATGCTCTAAGTTGGGAATGATTAGTGACTGTGGATAAATCCCCTTATTTCATTCTCCCTCTTCAGGGATGCTGCTCCTCAGGCAGTCAGCTTACCATAATGCCCGGCCGCCTCACAATAAATCCAAGGTGCTTTTTTTTTTTTTTTTGATGGTGCATGCCCACGGCTTTCCCTCTTTTATTAATCACTGATCATTTGTCAGTGTGCTTAATCTGATTACTTGAACTTGAGGAGATTTCGAGAAATAAATAACATCATTTTCAAAATGATACATTTCTCTGTAGGAGGAGTTTAAAGCAAAAGGGTGTCAAACGAGAAAAAAACTTGGACTAGCATAAGAGGTATCCTCAATGCAATACTGTGAAATTTTGATTTAAGTTTTTAGTTTTAGTTTAAGTCAGATGTGTTCATTTGTTTGGTTTTATATATTTTATTTTTTCCTCGTCCCTTCTTGCAAACCTTTTTTTTTTAAGAATTTGCTTCCTTATGCAACTGACCTAAAATCTCAAACTTTTCCTTTCAGGTGTTGCAGGTGTTGTTATTGCCTGAGATGCCCCTGGAAGATGACACACATCCACCACTTCCACCACCTCCCCGCAGATCATTAGGACCCAAGCAGGTGGCTGATGCAAAGCAAAAGAAAAAATCAGGCTGCAGATCTTTGCATGCTCGGCAAATGAGCATATTGTTCACTATCGCTGTGTTGACCCCCATGTTCTAAAGATAGACCATCAGAAAGAGCAGAGGAAGTGTGTGTGTTTGTGCGTGTGTGTGTGTGTGTGCATACCATCGTACGCGTGCACCTGAGCCCTGCTGTAACTGTGTGCGGTGGGTTTTTTGGAGGTGGAACACAGTCGCCTTGGACCACTTTAACCACTTCCTCCTTTATCTCTGACAGCTCCTCTGCGAGGTCGAGATAACTGCCTGGCTCTGATGCTTTGATGCTTTCACCCCCCCCTCCCCGACAGCACCAAACCAAGGGGGAAACCCACATGTTGTGCCCCCGAGCCTTCCGTCCCTGAACTTATCTCCAGCCGTGTGATGTGGGACCATCACTGAGATCAAAATCATTAATTAACATCCTTTTGTTCACAACCTCCAGCCTGAGAATTCGCACAGCGGAGGGAGACGTCTCCACAGCGTCGATAAGAATTCAGCAATTACACATCAGGAAAGCAAAGACACACACACACACACACACAAACGCGGATCACGTGATTTCACGGCACATATTTGGGTTTTTTATCATAAAAGCTGTAAGTGAAGTGAATATCCTTCCCTTTGTTTGGATCTCATCACTTGGCTCTTGCATAATGCACATAGAAAGTTCTTGGGACACATATACATGCCAAAGCGTGTCCAGGCCTGCGGGGCTGTTACCCGGAGTGCTATCGAGTTCATGTCCAAAATGCCACCTACAGGAGAACAGTCGGGGTGTTAGTCACCGTAACGCCCCCAGTTTAAAGATGAAGTAATCCTTTCCTATAATTAAAGGATGAGAAATCATCAAAGAAAACGTGTTGCAGTTTAAAAAAAAAAAAGAGAGTTATTTATTGACTGCAGGACTTCGCACACTTCCTCAAAAAATAACAAACAGCCAGTAAACTGTAAAATGAATATTCTGGTAGTAAAAAAAGGAATAACAAATGTTGTAAATGTCAAAAATGACCATGAATTTTTATGAAGTTCAGGGAGCGTCCTCCTCTGAATGGATGATGATGTTATGGAAACGAAGCCTGAGGCCTCTGGTCTTTCTCTTTCCTCACTGTTTTTTTTTTTTGCAATAACAAGTACATGCTGGACTACAGATGTTCATTACTGTGAAGAATTACTTCATTTGCTCTCAGTGACTACAAAGTAGATTTTTTAAAAGTTTGTTATATTTAAAATTTTTTAACATTGTTTCGATCACTTAGGTTGAGCTTGTCGGTGGATGAGTTACCGTTTTTTTGTCAATTAAAGACAGATGATTTTAAGATTCAGTTCTCAATATTGATTATAACTTGTCACCAAAAACAGAGGTGGAGTATTTTGATATGCAAATCTTACATAGATAAAGTTTAACAACTAAAACAACCTTAACTTTTCAGCAGAACTGAGGAAAACTTCGGACCTGAGTAAAAAATTTTCTAAGTGCAATCACTTCAACTTTACAAGCATTTGACCTTTGACATTTGACCCATTGTTGATATAAATGTTGATTGATAAGAGTTAATAGGGTTAAAGTACATTACTCAAATTAAAGTAAGAATATTAGCAAAATATATGCTTATTTGGTATCATTAATAAAAGTATTCATTACGCAAAATGTCCAGTTTAAGCTCTTTTAAAGGTTCAATATGGGACTGCAACAAACTGTATATCTATACCTGCCCCTTTAAAACATGCAGGAGAGTCTATGGTGGCTGCAAAGCTCACAATAAACCCAAAAGGATCAATGTAAAGCCTCTGTGAAGTTTGTCTGTTCTGAGCTGCTGTAGAAACGTTGGTGCAACAGGTGGTCTCTGTTTAGGAGGATCTACTTCCTCAAAAATATAAAGGAGGACGCCCACATATAATCTGTTTTTCCACAATAAGACACTGCAGCTCTTTATTCCAAATGTCAAACTCCTCCTATAAGGTAACATTTCCATTTGATAACCTCATTAAAAGTTACACCCAATTTAAACTGTCATTTAATCTTTCCTTCCTTTGAAATTTCGCTCCTGCGACTTACAATAACAATATCAGCCTTCATAGCTCCTGTCATTCAAATCCAGCAGATACAGCAGGTTGGAGGGTGAATGCACAGAAAAGACAGACAGGAGCAGCGTGATGTAAAATAAACATTTCAGGCCAGAGAGAGAGAGAGAGAGACAGACAGGCAGTCAGGAGACAGACAGAGCGCGAGCAGCTGGGAGGCTGGGTGGGACAGCTGTGTTCTTCTGGAATGTTCTGTTATTTCCAGATCAGGAGTTCTCTTTTGACCTAAACCAAACTCTGTACTTGCATGGAGAGCTGCCTGCAGGCCCTTCTACCTCCGCAGCAGGCTTTTGTGTGCGCCTGCAGTCCCTTGACCCCTTTATAGTCCTGCAATATTGGTTTAGGAACAAAAGCGGCTGGTTAATTCAGTGGAGCACCTTTCCTAATAAACTGGCTGGGCGCTCCGGCTGTGTGTGGCAGACTGCGCCACATGTGGCTGTTTTCTTTGTGTCACCATCACTAAAAAAAAAAAAAAAGAAGTGAGAAGATCCCACACGGAGAAACTGAATGTAAATACAGGAGATATTACTCTCAGAGGGGAAGCAATGAGGACTTCACCAACTGGAAGTGTTTGACAAATGATGTTTATCTTGAAATTATATCACATTTTGTTACAATTTATGTCATATTTATTTATATTTAATGTTATAATTTTGGATTTCCATATTAAATGTGGCTAAAAGTGTTAGCATCTCTTGTAGCCAGAGGACAGTTAGCCAGCTAATGAGACTGCAAGCTAGCTGCTAACTGAGCCAATGAGCTGGATGGCTAACGAAGCTAACTAGCTTAGCAACAAGTAAAACTGTGTCCATTAGCAAACTGTGAAAAACAGCTAGTTTCTCCATAAAATACGATCTTGTTCAATATGTTACATAGCTAATGACAATATCAAACTTATGTGTGTGTGTGTGTGTGTGTGTGTGTGTTCATGCATGTGTGTTTGCACGGTGTGTGTGTGTGTGTGTGTGTGTGTGTAACTCAGTGTCACTGAGGTCACCAGCAGTGTGACAGTATGGGGACTCTGACGACTGACTGCTGAAAGCTGCTCCTCTGTGTTTCGCTGAACTGTCATCAGCAGTTAGTTAGCGGAGCTGTTGACCTGCTGCGTTCACTCATCATCATCAAGCAAACGTACAGATGTTGCAGTTTAATCTCACTCTTTTTTCCTGATGTACAGTGTTTGTTCTGCCTCTTTACTCTCATACTGAACGCAGTAATTTAAAGTGATACAAGTGAACCAGTTTTAATTGCAGCTGTAATGATTTTCTGCCTCTTAGTTCTTATGCAAACTGAAGGCGACATTTTTAGTGGGTTGTCTTATCTTTTGATCCACAGTTTGAAACCAGGGACATGATCGTACAGATTCACATACTGTTTGGAAATGTGGGGCTTCTGCTTTGCACATTTTATGCAAATACGCTTCCTGACAAAAGCACAGTTGGCAGCCGTTTCGCTCCCAAGTTAAAGATGTCATCCCTGTGGATGGATGTATGTTCTCCCTTTAATCAACCAGAGCCGATCAGACACTGGAGCAAAGATCCTGCAGATTTTAGGTCTGATTGGTCCCTCATCCATCACAGAGGCGTTTCTGATGCCAAACATATCCTTTAGACTGCAGATTATACAGATATGATGGTATGTTTTCAACCGGATGGGAGTCTCTCTGATTTTGAACTATAAATATCAAATATTATAACATCCATAAATACTCAAAGTCTGGGCTTTGGTATCTCTTCCAAAGCAAAAATGAACTCTTTGGCTGCAGTGTGATCCACAGATGCTCCCTGAACTCTTGAATTTTACTTATTAGGAGCTTCCATGTCGTCTTCACAGCCAACAACGGCCATCTAGAGTCTGTGCTGAAAGAAATGGTCGTCCTGTCTGTCTTTGCAGAAAGAAGGAGCCAGTAGCTATCAGATGCTCAGATGATGGTGTTTTATTGAGCCAGTGAACTTCTGAAATGTGAAATTTGCCTCAAAAAACATAGACGGCCTAAATATGAATATCAGTGACCTAAATTTTTAACTCATAAGGTGCATAAGATCTTTTTCAGGCATCTGTTTTCAAATGAAATTAGCAAAAACTCCTATTTTCAATGTGTTTAGACTTTTATCAATAACAATTACACTTACACTGGTTCTGATTGTTGGAAAAAAATCTAATTTTTACCTTTCAAAAGAGGCCAAGACCACGCATGCACTCAACACGGCTTTCAGGTTACCCTGGGTATGCACTAACAGGCGTTTTAGTCTAATTCAGTCTGATTTTACAGGGGATTGTTTAGAGGCTGTTATATTGAAGTCAATTAACTAACAGCACACACTTCATGCTCGCATGAGTGTTCGCTGGGGACGCAGGTATCTCTGCTCAGGCCTCCACTTCCCTTCCTGTGTTCAACTCGCTGCATGGCTCCGAGGTAGCTCATGTCATCGGTGGGAGCCAGTTTGACGGGCCCTGACACTCACAGCGCTTTGAGGTTTGCAGATGACAGTTGCCCAACGAGAGCTTTTTACTGGCGTGGGGAGCGAAAACATGAAAAAGAAAAAAAAAAAAAGAAAAAAAAAAAGAGCTGCCGGCTGTCAGAGGCTGTAAATGGTGATTTTGTTTCACTTCCCCAAGGTTTTTTTTTTTTTTTTTTTTTTTTCTTCCTGCAGAATCAAAGCCTTATTGAACCTCGTCCAAAACCAGCATGTTTGGCCCTGCAATGAGGAAAGACAGCCATGTTATTTATTTCTTAGCTAGAGGTTGTACTTAGGGAGGTGTTGATAGTGCTTCACATGCCACAATGTAGCTTTTCTGCAGCGACTGGCTCGACTGTTGTGCGCCGCGCTCGGCCTGTGTTGCAGGCAGGGTTAATTAATGCAGTTGGAATGTAACGAGTGTTGCTTGTCAGCCAAGCGAATGCCCGCTGGCGTTTTATCAGCTTGTCACATTAATGAAATACGGTGCATGTAGAGATTGCTCAATTTCCATTTTCAACTTTTAAACTTTGTCTGGCTCCAGCTAATGATGTAAGAGTTAAATTGAGCATTAAAGTCATTGAGAGGCTGCAACAGAAACCACAAACACACTCCGATGCTGTTTTGAAGTTTTTCTTTGAATGCTTGCACATATAAGGTTAAGAGCGGCTCTCGCTTGCAAAGCAGGGATTAACACTACATCTATCATAAAAAGCTTCGGCCGTGTCGTGAAGGAAGAACTGCACTCTGTTTTTTTTCTTGCTATCATTCTTTGGAAACTGCGATGAAGTCATACTTTGTGAGTGATTAACTGACAGGTTCGAGAATCAGGCTTTCATCACACTAATTCAAGACTTTAAGATTTGACCTCAATATTGCACCAACCACTTACGTCTATTTATATTTATTTGCACAGTGTAGATGTTCACTTTCACAGATCCATCATTGGATTTAGTGTTACATTGTGAGAACAGAGCTGGTTTAGGTTTAAAAACAGGTTTTAAACAAAGGTCATGGGTGAAGTTGCATGTTTATTTGTGTTTCTCTTTGACCAAATACTTTGGTTCCAAGTCACTAATGAGCCCAATGAGCCAAGTTTTTGGACCAAATCCTGAAATAAAAGTCTCTTTTGCATGTTTTTGTTTGCTTTTTCAACACTTTCAAAAAGCTGTGACGCTTTTGCAAACCATCTGATAACAGCTGGTATGAGATGCACATTTTGCATGAGAGGTTAGCAAAGGAAATGGAAATGATTGAAAAAGATGCTCATGTGCAACAAAGCGGCAGTCTGTGCTGCACATAGAGGCCAACTTTTCTTCTTATTTTCTATGACTTTTCTTGCTAAACAGAACATGTAAGAATCTTAAACTTTTGTTTCCTGCAGAGTTTATTTTCTGGTAACTAAAAACATCACTTTGTCTTTTTGTGGAAGGGATCATGGTAATGTTATTGTTCATGGCTGGCTTACAAATACATATATATGTGGCTCTCTATACTGATGACAACATGTCTGTGTTTACTTTCTGATGAATGCTCTGCACAGAAGTTATCAGCTTTGACGATCTGCACTGTAAAACCATGAGGGATTTTCATTTTAAAGACACAAAACTCAACTAATCACAAAGACATAATACATTTTTTGTACTCAAGTGCATCGATTTTTCGCGAGGAAGCGAAGGCAACAAAACAAGCGATAACTATAATAACGACTATTATACTCGTGCAGCACTTTTCCCAACAGAATTACAAAGTGTAACAGAAGACAATCTGCTTCTTTCTTCTCTGACCTGTGATGTTTGATCCAAACTAAAGCCTGTAGTTATCTGCCTGCCTCCTCTCTCTCTCTCTCTCTCTCTCTCTCTCTGCTCTGAACATTTACAAGTCGCGTCATGCCACTCATCCCTTTATTACTCCTGAATAAAGAAGCCTATCGTGGAATTGCCTCTGTGGAGCTGCTTGGTGTTCTGTTTCTCGCTCCGGGGCTCTGCAGTTGTCAGAAGCATTTCCTACTGTGCAGAGACAAACTCATTTCACAGAGAAAACACACACACACACACACACACACACACACACACACGAGTGATGCACTTCTCTCCATAACAACACAAACAACAACAACAGGAGCTTCTCTCCACCTCGTCTCATCAGATGGGTTCAGCTGCTTTCACACTGAATGAAAACGGCACACAGATGGGAAAACAAACGTTTACTGTGTGTTTATTATCTGACGACTGGATTTATCTTCATTATGGGATCCACACGCAAACACAACACACACAAGCCCATTTTTATTATGCTGTGACTTATTGTCAGATAGCTTGGACACAATACACACTTACATGAGCAAAACAAGCCACACCCACACATTTAGTAACACCACCAGGACACACACCTTTTTTTAACTAGAATATCTGTACAACATCTGCAATAATCTCAGAGAAACTACACAAAAAATGTAATTTTTCTACATTTACAAGCTTCAGTAACATGAGAGGAAGTTGTTTTTCCTCCTTTTAGACTTTTTAATTCTGTATTTCTTTGAGATAAAACATTTTAAACCTTTGTTTTTGTGGTAACCATCTCAAAACCAAATATGTTAAACTGGTTTAATGTCTTGGATGAGCCATAAAAAAAAGTTGCCGCTTCCTTCCCTTTTCAGCTTTAGAATGTGCACAAGCTCAAACAAAGAAGAACATGACAGCTTCTCTCCGATTCAGCAGGAGAACAAATATAATTCATCACGGTGAATTGTTTGGATGCCAGCGAGGAACACCTGAAAGAAGAGACACCTGTGGAAAAATATTTCTGTGTAAACTACCGTACAGCACCAACAATGGAGGCTATGTAAACCACGATGAGCATGTTTCCAGAACGTGACGCCGCCGCGGGTCGAGTTTCAATTAGCACTGAAAGAAGAGAAACGTTTATCTAAAAATAAAATAATGTGAGCACTTCAGCTTTAATTTAACATCTTATAAACTTATTGTTTTTTTCCTTTTAGAGGCAAAATGTTTGCATTTTTTTCCTGCTCTCACATGTGCAAAGATGTCCAACAACCTCAGAGAGTCTCATTTAAAGCAGACTGATGTGCATGAAGTAATAATCTTGGAAAAATAAGTGACATTAATCTGCATCCTCACTGTCATGTTCACACGTTGTCATGTGATCCTTTGAGCTAATCACTCTGACTGTAATCTCATCTATTTAGACACAAATAAACCACTAAATGAAACAGTTAAGTCCATTTTATCCATGTTTATATATTCCGAAAGTGGAGAAAAACATGTTAAAAAAAGTGTTTTTTTTCTGACTTATTTTGTAGTTTTATGGTCTTAAAACTTCTACAGTATTTTTTTAAATAAAATCTTCTATTTTTCCTCTAAAAGCTGACTTATATCAGAGTTTTAGTTTTCATTCTTCAATGCCGACTTGTTCTCTTTGCCAGAGTTTTGTCAATCACAGCGGTTGCCATAAGTTGCACTCGCAGCTCCCATGATGCCTCTGGCTTTTCTCTGGCTCCCGTCAACAGCTGAGAGTCAATGGCTGGGTGAAGGCAGGGAGTTTGAGGGGCCGAGGACACAATGGGGCTCTGACAGGCTCCTTTTCTGATGGCCTCATGTGCCTTGTCGGTTGTGATAAGTTGCTTGAATAAAGAAAAACAGAGGCACAGCTGAGCATGCTAATAGAGTAATTGTGGCGGGATTTCAAACGGGGGGCCGGAAGCTCGCCAGCTCTTTGGGGGGAAGAAAAAAAAAAAAAAAAGTCTTTGCCCTCACCCCCACCCTCACCCACCCTCACACCACCCCACCTCCCCCTCCTCCTCCTCCTCCTCTCAGCTTTGCCAAGGACACGCAGGGTTATTTTAACCAGTTGATTTCTCTACAAAACGACTAAAACATCCCCTCCAGCTCCTTTAATAACCGCACACCGGTATATAAAGGAAAAGGATTAAAAAGAAAAAAAAAAGAAAAAAAAAAAAAACCTTTGTATTGACAAGTCCAAAAGTGCAGACAAAACACGTATGTGAACACAGCGCAGCTTTCACACATTAAGAAATCTGTACTCAGTCCGGAGGCATTTGACAGTTTCATTTCGGCATGGATCCCAGAGGGGCCTGACTGCAGCTGCTTCCATTCTGCTCATCTATTTTGGAGAGAGAAAGGCAGGCAGGCAGGCCTGTCACGGCAGCCATATGAAGTCTGTTGCTTAAAAACAAGCCGGGGTCTAAAGGGTACGTCTCAGGAACAATGAGCATGACCACTTTTCTCTTGACCTCCATATTTCAACCCCGAATCTAACACGAACACAACACGGTTTCATCTCTGGGTTTATGTCATGCTTCACTGAATGTTTTTCTATATACACATTTGTAGAACATGTGCAGCAACCGTCTGCACGCTGCTGGATGCTGCTTTTAGTGCTGCTATGTCCTGCGTCGCTGTGTACGTAAATACACAGGACGTGTGTCAGGATATCTATAGTGTAAATAGTATTTCTCCTTAAAAAAATGATTCCCTCCTTGTTTCATAACCATCACATGTGGTTCCTAACAAATGTACCACATGGTGATTGCAAAATCACAACTCAATCACCAGGAAACTCTCTGCAAGCCACAGATATGCTGAAACTTATCGTTTCTTTATGTTTTTTAGGTCGACGCGTTTAGTTTCTGTGGCTGAGGTGAGGTCAGGGTTAGAAATTTGGTTGGAAATTCTTCCATCGTCTCCTTAAAAGCACCTGGTTCGACTCGCCACAAACCCGGCTGGAAAATCTCCCGTCGCCTTCTTTCAAAACACCCAGTTCGGTCGCCAGAAAAACGGTTAAAAACAATTCTCCCTTCAAGCCACAAAATGGCTGTAAAATGTCTTTGACGGTCGATTAAATTACTCAGATCAGTTGTCGATCTTCATGTGGTCTCGATTGCTGGTCTGCCGTTTGGCAGCCGGCTCACCCAGGTGTCACATCCCCATCATCCCATCCTGGTGAGAAAGTCCTTCTCCTGTGGGCCGACTTTTAATCTGAACTGCATCACAGTGACATGAACTGTTGAAATGCTGATATTTACGGTGAAATGTACAAAATTTACAAAAATGTGAACTATTAACATTTTTTGAGGCGACTGAAAATCAAAATAAAGATGATTGTTAGCATTTCACATTTCGCTTTTCACTCCAGAGTTTTTACAGTTCTGTATAACACTGATATTATACTATGGAGATTTTATTTTTTTTAAATACTGCAGTTATTTCTGTGCTTTTTGGGTCACATCACCTGCAGGCCATGAGGTTGCTGCACCACAATAAACTGTGCAAACTGGTTCCTATCTCTGGGGTTTTAATGTGGTCTCAACAAAACAAACTACAATAAGGAGACATTATTTTATACTTCAAACTTCATATCCATCGACTTCTGCATAACAAGCTAGAAAAACTTATCAACAAGCTGCGTGTTGTATACAAACAGAGATACAGTAGATAAACTTGTTTAGCGTACTTGGCATCCACAGCTGCTCCAAACATCAACTCCTCAGCTCCGAAATGGAGGAGAGAATAAGAGAGTTTGGAGTTTCTGCTTCATCCTGATCATCTGCTGTCTGCTGCTCCCTGGATTCATTTTCACATTTTTCTTACACTTTATTATCGCAACTAGCATCATTAAGAGTGTCAACAGTGGGAAAACAGGCCCAGGTTTTCTGTTATGCTATTTATGGACTTGAAGAAAAATGAATAAACACGGTTGATTTGCTGTTTTCAGCACGTGTTCCTTTGTTTCTTGCTGTTCGAGTAACCACACCGGGCTGACATTTCTTTATGTGAGCAAACAAACATCTCTAAAATGTAAATGGTTGTTGAGGTGGGGGGGGGGGTCACGGGAAGTCACGTGTGCAGGCTTGGTCCCAAATTGTTGACACAATCTGCGCTCTGTGCCACCTAATTCCCGGATGCTGGCTCATCCTGTCCTCCAAATCTCCCCAAATCCCACGGACACTGGTCTCTGAGAGGCCCTGTTTACCCTGAGCCCGGCGGCCACAGCAGCCTCAGACCCCCCCTCACCCCCCTCCCACCTCCCCGTTTTCTCCCGCACAACACAGTCACGCACTCATCAGTTAATGCTGAACATCTGGAGGGATTAGCAATGTCAGGCCAATCAGAGCTGAGCTGACAGATCCCAATGAAATGCCATTCTGCAGCTGCGCTCGGCGTTCAAGTGCTTTTCAGATTTCCCATTTCTCCTCCTCTCCTTCCTTTCCTGTCCCTCCTCCTCCTCCTCCCACTCCTCTCCTCTACTCTCCTCACCCCCCCAACTTTCCTCCATTCCTCTACCTTACTTTTTTACTAGTCTTTCATTTGTTTTACTTCTTATTATGTTCTTCTTGCATAATGTAATAACTCAGCTTAAATGATGACAAACAACAACAAAGGAGGATTTTAAAAAATAACATCAGATATTATATCTTTACACAAAATCTACAACCTAAAATTTCTGTATTTTGTCTGATTATGGTTGAACAAGTTTGAAGTTAAGAATGATTGAACAAATAAGAGACGCGCAGAAAAACAGGCGAGAGGGGAAGTGAAGTGGGGTCGAAGCACCACCTGCTCCAAATGTTTGCAGCTATAAATCTCCTGCGCTCCGGTTGCACCATGCATGCTGCGACAAAGATGGATAAACACAAGTCAAAAGTGCACACTGAACTTACTACCCAGATGCTAATGTGAGTAATTTTTCATGGACCTCTGATAGTCTTACAGGTGAAAACTGCAGATATGAGTTGAAGTATTTAGGTTTTTTTAATTCAAATCTGCTTGCAAAAGTAATTTCATTACTTGAGTTTGAATTTCTTTAATTTAAAAACAAATGATGATGAGATTTGTGATATTGAATGCTAACAGTGCTAGCTAGGCTATCGTGGTTTGAACCTCAGAGAGGCTTCCTATATCAAATAAATTCCTTAAATATTCAGATTATTATTATTATAGGCTTTACATTTAATTCTTGACAATAAAAAATTCACCTCAGTAGAAACTCATTGCTAATTCATAGTTTTATGGAGTAAACTGCATCTCCTGGACACAATAAGATGCAGTTAAAGCACCGCAGGAACTTTGAGTTTAGATTGCTTTTTCAAACTAGATCATATTGTTTCAGTTGTATGAGCTCAATGCTTAATAACAGCAGTTGATGTTAACTCTATATTTTATCTCTAGTCTGCTAATTTCCAAAGTAATTAAAGTCTTAGCATCTATCCATAAAAGATCCTCTGAAGAACCTACCGACTTTACCCAACGGGTATTTTCTAATTTATTCTAAATTAAAGCTTAAAGAGCACTTTTACTTCATATATGTCTCCAGTTATTGCAGAACAGTGAGTCCTTTTAAGAGCCTTTTCACTTTGACCATTAACATCTGCAGTTGGGAAAGTCACTTTCAAAAGTCTATTATATAAGCTCAAATGTTAAGGCAAATGCTAAGGCGGATAAACAATTATATTTTTCCAGATGAGACCCCTCTGACATTCATCTACCCCCGCTGGTGATGAAATCGCATGAGATCAAGTTGCTGGAATGCACCAGCGGTCTCGGTTCTACTGGGACTAATCGGTGGGGTTTGCTGAGCCTCGCATGGACACACGGGGCTCGCATCTGATCCCAAACAGCTGCTAAGCAGACAGGGCCTGCAACAGAATGCCCCAATCCGAGCCCTCGCTCCAGTCCGGGCAGGCACATTCGAAAAACATCGCCGTGACCCTCAGAAGGTCGCGACCCCGCAGTAAATGTGTTTTGGCATATTTGGTTGGGAAAAGCACCTGTCGTCCTGCTGAGTGTTTTCAGAGTGAGTTATTTTCAGCAAACAGGCAAGTTGCAGCAGAACGCTGCTGGATACTCTGATGAATGTTAAAGGGTTTGAAAGCTGTGCAATTAATTGATATTATATTAAAAATCATTACGTGAAACTACATGTTTTATTTTTGGATGTGAAGAAAGAGCATAAATTACTGTCTTCCGCTGGTTTTAGAGCTGCATTACAGTAAAGTGGTGAACTTCTTGGAGCTTATTTGACATTTTCATCTGTTACTAGTATTTATTTATCAATAATCTCATTGTAAAGCATTTTATGACATTGCATAAGTATTAAAATGATCAGAAATATTGTAATAATTTAATTTTGTTTGTATCTCTTAGCCCATTTTTGCTTATTTTAAACACCTTTGAACAGGTAAGGTGATCTAAGAGTTTAAAGTCACATTTGTTTTATGTGTTTGAAACCTGTTAGCACTGAAATCCTTCATAGTATGAATGAAAAAAAGGAAATTCAGACACCTGATGCAGCATCACTGTTCAGATTGCATGTAAACACACTCCGTGCAGCCGTGTGTAAGTCCTGATCCCGGTCTGTCACTGCTGAGGTTGTGAAACTGTATCCTTTGAAGTGATAATACCGTCGTGAAAGTGTTGATTTCCTGTTGTTGTCATCTGGCAGCCATTTCACATGAACGTAATTAGAGAAATTAGCCACCATGTGGAATGTTTTCTCTTGACAGAGTGAGAGGGAAGCCTTCCAGGAGTGCTCTCACTTCCTGATTCATGCACACACACACACACACACACACACACACACTCACACACACACACAGAGTCTTTATCCCTCAGTTTTACAACCACTATCTTTCCCTCTTTGCCTGTCTTTTTTCTCCTCTAGATCACACACCATGTATGCACACACACGCTAGCAGACACAAAAACCAGAGCTCCCTCTCAACTCAAGCAGATGTTTTGCATTAAAAAGCAGCAAAGCTCTTTCCTGAAAGCCTCCACTGAAGAGCACAGACGCTCTCATCACTCCTCGCTCAGACTTCCTCTGTGTCCAACTGGAATTCACTTGTTTCTGGACACATGAGCAATCAGGACTTATTCAACTTCGATTATCAACCTTTTTTAAAGAATTTCCTTCACAGTTTTTCTTACTTAAAGCAGCAAAGAGCATTGTTAACCCCGCCCCTCTACATTCAGGCCATCACACCTGTCTCTTATGACCCTGAACAGCATGTGGCCTGAGACCAACATCCATGTAAATGTCCACAAAATCACAGATGACTAGTTTAAGGTGAAATTAAGGGATTTTTTTCCTTTGTATCTTAATAGAAAGCAGTTATGTGTGGTGATGGATAAATTTTTAAATTGACTGCGATCATAGCACCTTTCTGGTCTCATTAAACACTCAAAGTCAGTATTCAGCATCACACATATCATTTCTCTTGAGGCAAACTCTGCCATGCACGATGTCAGCTGCTCATCGGGAACAACAAACATTTACAAACATACACACAGCTCTCATGAACAATTTGGAATGAAGTATCTTGCCAAAGGAAATGTTGTCAAGCAGAATGAAGCTGGGATTTGAACCACCAACCTTCTAATGAGCAAACAGCTGCTCTTCCTCCTGATTCATGGTTGCCTTGATTGTAATGATTCACAGTGACGACTGGTCAATAGGTGAGTTTCCAACCAACTGCTTTCATGCACATTTTTAAATTTGCACTTAAAAAACTGATAGGAAAATCAAAAACTTGAATAATCACACAGTGTTGCAAAAAAAGAAGTCTGGGTGAGATGGAAAAGTAGATTTATCAAGAAAAGCAAAATGTGATAAAGTACATGAACATCCACTGGAGCTTCTGCTGCAGAGATGAAGAGTTGCAGCACAAAAACAAGAGTCTGGCTTTATTGACTCTTTAGCTGTTTTGTCTTTGTTAGAAACCTCCATTGTTTGAAGTCTTGTTTTAATACTAAGTTCCTGTTTTTACCATAATCTATCTGATAGCAGACTCTCTGTTTGATGATTTAGTCTCCTGAGCCACTACGTCGGCTCCGTAATGTAGTCTGTTCTTGTTAATATTCTGTTAACTCAAAGTGAATACCTTCTTTATCTGACTTACATTAAAAAAGCTTTCAAGTTGCAAATGATGGAGAGAATTTTAATGTTTTACAGCTACATCAGATTTTGATTTCTGTTTGAAAATCTTGATTTGGACACTTTCTTGGTGGCAGATGATCATAAACTGAGGCAAAGGTGAACCAACTAAAAGGTGTTTGGTTGAACCTTAAACCTCTGATTGAAATAGAAGCGACACTTTTTCACTCTGTTATTCTTGTCAAAGGTAAAAACGCTCATGAGTTCATTGACGATATGAAATCTGAAGGTCGTTTCGTGATGAAAGGAAACGCATATGGCCTCAAGAAGTGTTTGTCAGTGGCTGCGGGTTGCGTAAGAGCTGCTGCTGTCAGTCCAAAGTCCAGAACGCAGGGTGGTAAAACTGATACAGGAAGGGCTCTTAAATTAGCGCCATCCATCCTCGAACCCTCCTGCGCCTCCTCCTCCGTTCTTGACTCCCTCTTCTGCTCCCCCTCAACCTTTTACTCCCACTTCCTGACGATGACAGCCAGGTTCCTCTCCTGACATTCCAGACTCTGCCTTCCACTCACCACCACCACCACCGCCGCCACCTCCACCTTCCGTATCCCATCTCATCTCATCTCACTCCTCCCGGCATACCTTTCATTTCTGTATTTTGACAGAGCTTTATTTCAAATGCAAATAGGATTCCTCCTCGCAGGAATCCTGCCAGTTGATGTGTGCCGGCGGGGGGCTGAACGGGGGCTCGAAGGTGAAGCACAGTGGTTGGATCCTCTTTAATTTTTTTTTTTTTTTTTTCTCTCCAGAGTCTAAGCCTGCAGTTGAAAGGATAATTGTTGAACGGTTTTGGCTTCTGATGAAGGCAGAATTTTGAAACAGAATCTATTAAAAAAAAAAGAATGTGACACCAGTTTGTGTCCTAAAGTTATTTCCTGTGAAATAAAAACTTCAAAAACTCAAACCCACAATGAGTCTGAGTTCATGTGATGTGCCATGAATGTTTTGAGCAGCCAGACATTGATTTTAAAGCTGGATTTATAGTTAATGCATTTGGTAAACTGAACCCTCAGAGTCCCTAATGGGCATTTTGGCTCGCAGACAGCAGTCGACAGTAAATACAACCAATTAATTAATACAAAGTGACAATCCGCTGATACATACACACCTACACAGATTTACATGGATTAAAGCCAACATCACTCAGATGTCATGAAAACCACCAGAGTCTCTGCGCTGCATTTATTTGTTTGTGTTGTTTGTTAGCTTGTTAGCTTGTAACCGGCAGGAGCTGAAGCAGTGTTACTGACTGTGCTGATGTTTATTCTCACTTCTTTTATGACAAATCCACTTCTGTAATGGAAGTTTCTACTTTTTTTGCCTTCGACTGGCTTTAGAGTTTGTGTGATGCACCAGATTCAGGAGGTTTGACGTCTGTGTCTCTGTTGAAATGTATTAAAACTGAAGCATTGAAGTTGATTCACCAAAACAAGTAGATTTAATACTTGCAATTTTAATGCAAATGCAACTACTTGTGCTGAATGTTCTTGTTAACATATATCATGGCATAAATAGTAATACTTATCCTCTGCACTTATAATGAGAAGATCAGGGTATTTTTCACCTCCTATCTCTGCATTAAAGTACAAATCGGTGGATAAAAAGTGTTACTGAAATTGGTGAAATTTAAACAATTTCATTTCCAATTGAGGTGATCTTCAGTAAGTGGACATGCAGGTGGAGGTTAATGGGAGTCAGAACATGGTTTTGGTTAGAAACAGGAGAGCACTCGAGGAGGCTTTCAGCCTCTGAATGTCACATTTGCTCCAAAGACAAATTGCACTGGAAATATACGGCTCATAAAGTCTGTCAGACCTCAGTGCATGTGTGGCAAAGCATGAAAACGCACCATTAAAGGAAACTAGAAAATAAAAGAAGAGAAAATTCGGTTTTACGTCTGGTTGTGTGCGCCATGTGTCAGAGAGAGGGAGACAGGAAAGGAGGGGCGTCTGCAGCGTGTGTGTGTGTGTTATAATGCATATATTAGGGTGTTTTAACAGGTATCATAGGTGGAGAGGCAGCAGTTCACCATCAGGCTCAAAGCCACTTAAATCTGGCTGCTGTTGTAAAAAAAAAAGAAAAAACACCTTAAAAGCATTTTTTTCTTCCATTCATTTAGCCTTTGCTCCATGTTTTTGTGATGTTTTATGACCCATGACCCATTGGAACTTCTAACAAAGCCAATTCTTTCAAGAATAACGTGTCTGCTATACAGAGCATATAAAGCCCACGTTCTTCATCATTAAAAAAGTTTAATTTTGTGGAAATACACTGTAACACTTTCATGCTATGGAGCCTTTTGAAAACACTGATGCCTTGGCTATAGAAGGGCCCATTCTCATTCTCACAGGTGCTTTCTTTCACGTAGTCACTGTAAGGTACAAATGTGAGGCCAAACATGATATGACGCCCTTTGACCTCTCTGTCCTGTCTCCATAAGACACTGCTGTCCTGCAGGTTCATGGGGGGCCACATGAAACTGAAAAAAGCAGAGGAAATGCACTTAATGTATTCAGGTTGATCAGAGGCAGAATATTACATATTCCAACCAGATATAAAAAATTCATGACTACAGGGCGGAAAAATAAAGCAGAGAAGTTGAATTTTCCTCATCTGCCCCCATAAATTTAGCAGAATATTTGGCCTATCATTTGAAATTAAAACTATCTGGTGACTTTACTTTATATGGAGCTCTAAGGTCAAATTTCAGACCAAAAATGCAAAATAACCAGCACCTTTTTAAAGCCTGCATGCTTGCCATAGGTGACATTCTCGTCATCAGCGACCGGCTACTTTTTCCGCTGTTTCTCGAGGATGCAGACATACTTGACATTGTTTTGGCCTTACTTTCTCTTTGTTTATATAGCTTCTTAAGGAAGTGACCTGGAACAATTGGCTTAAAATCAACAAGACTTAACACAGATACTTGGAAGTGCTCTACAAAGAGGCCTGGAGAGAAAATGCTTTAAGGCATTATTTCTGCCTGATAGCTGAGATTTTTTTTAAAAACGTCACAGAGATTGCGCCTGAAACTGTCAAACAAAAAGTTCAAGAAAAATGGTTTTTATTCTAAAAAATGATGTGCAGTATAACGGCTGTCGGACCATTATGTGTATCTTGCGCTGCTCATGATTAAATAAGCAAAACTGAGATTAAAATAAATTAAAATAAAAGTACTGACCTCCATCTGACTCCTGAAGTTTTAACAGTGGGTGTTTTGGAGGGGGGGGATCAGTGGATTAGTGGTGGTGTTATGGAACAAACGTGAATGCGAAGCTTGAAAATTGTATGGAAGGATGCCGGTGTTGGGTTTCCCATCAGCCCTGGCAGCTAGCGTAAGCCTCTCTCTCCTTCCAGTTCATGGGTCAGAGTTCATGCAACAAGGCCCGGGGCCTCTGAAACGAGCTGGCTGCAGAGAGGTGAGGACGACGGCCTCAACGTAAAGTGCACGGAAAGGTCACAGAGAAGGAAGATTGTAATAATTCATCCTTTCAAATCTACTTACTTGTTTTTAAACGGTTAATCCGGAAGGTTAAAACTATACATGTTTTAATACGAGTTCAGAGAAACATCCTAAAGCTTGGAGGAGTTCGATTCCAAACTCCTGAATGGTTGCAGGAAGGCGGACGTTATCCATTTTCTCAGAGAAGGACGACTTGAAACTTCCAATTAACCGTAACAGAAATAATCCCAAAGTTAGGAAGTTCAAACTTCCTGCAAAATCATTCAATAAACTGATCGGCACATGTGTGTAACAAAAGCTGTGTAACTCGTCTCCTTCCACCTGAGGCCATGAACTTATCAATCAGCCTTCTCATCCTTTAAAACTATAATTATGCATTTTCTGGAGAAGTTCGAACCTCAACATGGTGACTTTTTGTGTGTTCTTGGACATAATGAAGGAGACAGTGAGAAGTGACAGAGTATAAATTAGACAAGAGACCGCTGGCCTCCTGGTTCACAACCATTTGAATGACTGAAGGCCAACGTCATCGAAGTATGTAACCTCTGTCGAAGGGGTTAACAAGGCATTATGGTCATTACTGGTGGAGAAGGAGCAGCAGTCTCTCCTCCTTGAAAACTACCTTTAAATTATAGAGCTGATGCATATCAATTTTCAGGGCTTCGCTAAGTACCACCTAAAGGCAAGCTAATCCGTGGTGCTGGGAGACTGAATATGGGCTTATGGTTGAGGGTGTGTTCGCTTTGAGATAAGGAGAGACACTTTCTGTTCGTGATCATGTGACAGGAACGGAGGTCAGAAGTTTCCATGACACACAACGCCAGTGACTGCACATCTGTTGGTTTGTATTTTAAATGTGATATGCAGGAAGTCGCATCTGCTGAAATTTTAGGTGCATTTTAAGTCTTTAAATGTGCTGTTGTTTGAATGGATCGTTTTGTTTTCTAGTGAAATTTTGTTTTTTGTGTGTTTATTTTCTTCCTTCTGTCAGTTGTAAAATAATTATGCAGCCATGTTGTCTTATTCTTTGTATATAATGCAACAGAGTGCAGGACAGCTGATCTGATCTCACCACAAAAATCTGCATTTTTCTAGCAAATAATCCAACAGGTTAAGTCAAAGTAAAGCTACGATGTGACTCACATCTGATTTTACAATGTGAGTCTACTGTAAGAGGATGCTTTTACACACAGACTGGCCTTGTTCATGCTGGCGTGGGAACTGAATTTTAAAAAGAATATTACAACTGTGTCTCTGTCATAAACAAGAACAAAACTCAGATATTAAAGGGTTTTAAAGAAGATGTTTCTAACTACTTTTATCAGTTTTACAAGTTTTTTGAGACGTTGGTGGTTTTGCTTCATGCGAGCAATGCTGGTGGTCTGTTTAACAGCAAACTTTATCACCATTTCTACAAATCTATAATTTGTACAAGTTTCTAGCATTTGATCTCTCCTGATTGTCCCAAACCTCCAGACCAGCTGATGGGTAGTAAAGAAGCGTCGCCTCTTTCCTTAATTCACTGTATAAATGTTGATCTTCACATGTTCTTTCATCTTTTATTCACTCTTAACGTCTTTATGTGATCCTACTTGTATTGAAGCTTTAAAGATGAATTACTCTCATTTGTTTTAAATGAGGAAGATCTTTACACATCAGGATAACGACTCCTGACGTCATTATGTTGAGTTTTTGATGTAGACAAGCCGGTTTGAATGAGTCTGTACTGTAAACTAGACACTTACAGTGCGCAGCAGAATATAACCAGTAATCTAAATCATCAAATGTCAGTATATAAACATGTATGATAAATAAAACTATCTATCACTATCTTACAGCTGTCAGCTCAAAAAAATAGTCCACACATTTCAGTGTGGAGGAGTATCACACACATTCACATCGAACTTTCTCTCCTTTTGTCTTCTTTTCTAAATATCCGACACATTTCATCCTCAACACCTCTCATCTGTGGATTAAGCACACTGCTCTTCCTCCTTCCACACTCTCCATCCATCCCCTTTCATTCACAACACCCCAGGCTCCTATCAACAAACCCCCCTGAGCAATGAAGAATGGGTCATATAAAGGAAACTGGGAGTCTTTTTATATCCGTTTACTGTTAGTGTTAGCAGCAATTTATGACTCCACTGGCTCCAGTGACGTGGGATACGGGGCAAAGGGAGAGCAGGCCGTCTCCTCCAAAGCTATTCAGCGTCTCGTAACCTTGAAGCCTTTTCCTTTTTACTGCCATTAAACTGCGTCTGGGAGTAAACCCCCCCCGTGTGGGCCCTGGCGGTAATGAGGCTCCTTCTCCACGACTTCAAACGGTCCCGGGTGTCAGAGTACGCTCCTTTAGGAAAAAGTTCTAACACACTTCCTGGCTGGTTCATTTAACTGATGCTGAAGCTCCGTGATGGTTAAGCCACTTTAGGGCGGATTGTTTATACTGTAACGCAGAGCTCATTAACCGTCAGAGAGAACATCGATTTATTCATCTGCTATAAGAGAAAATGCAAAAAGAATTTAAACTGTGAAGAACACAGTGTTGTTTCTTTAAAATGGGTGATAAAAATGAAATATTCAGTGTTGTATGTAACTTATACCATGACAAAATATCAAATCCAGTTCATTATTTTGTAAATTCAACCAGGAAATGGCTCATAAAAACATATCAGAGGGGATTTTTGTGTAAATACTGAACTCACATATTGTATTACTATAAAACAAATACCTCAATTGTACAATAAGACATTATTCTATGGGGATCAATATCAGCACAGTCAAAAAAAAAGTGTAATGTGAGTACAATAACTAAACCAAAGAAGATTGATCCACTGATGATGTGATGCTGATGAGCTGATACGCTCAAAAAATTCTGAAAATCTTATAAGTTACTGTAATGTGACTTATAAGACAACATTTAAAGAACCAGTATGTAGGATTCAGTGACATTCGGTGGTGAAGTTGCAGATTGTGCTAGACTTAATGTTCTTTTGCTCACTCCTCCAAACCTGCAGGAGAACCTACATGAAACTCATGAAAAATATGCATAGATCCAGTGTTTGTCCATTCTGAGCTGCTGTAGAAATATGGCCATGCAACATGAGCTGCTTCATGCAAGAAGATCTTCTCCCTCTGCATATATAAAAGTCTAAACAGCTGCAAAAGAATTTTTTTTAATGATGCTTTCAATTAAAAACGATAAATAATCATTTTCCAAATAAGAATGTTTTAAATACAAACACCAGTATACCAGGAAGTGTCCAATTATAGTACCAAGTTAAAAAACATGACAGTTTTCCAAAAATAAAGCCAAAACATCACCATCCACCCTTAGAGGCACCATCCATCCTGACCTCCTGCTTATAAGCAACTGTACCGCCTCATTCAAACATGAATGCCGTGCAAAATACATAAAAGTTGTGTCCATGTCCACAAACTTTTCATTTCCCTTCACCATTTCTTATCTGTATCTCCTCTGTGACCTCTCTAATGGCATATCCTCACTTAATGACCAATATATCAAGGCACAACAACTGCAACCTGAATCTGACAACAAAGCGAATCTCCTGATGTGAAAAATGTTGGTATTCAATGCAAGTTAATCATCAACGAACGGCCTCCACACCTCAGCTTCTCCTCCGCTGTTGGGGACAAATTTATGACGTTCCACACATTCCAGGATGCAGTGCGGTAATTCACTTTTCTGGTGTGTCAACTTCTTTTTCGTGCTGCCCCACCTACTCCTCCATCAATCACGGATGTCCTCGAAATCCCGTCAACAACCCCGAGAGAAAAGGAGCTCGCTGCTTTAAATCAAAGCTTCCTGAATGGACATTTAAACATGGCTGCTCGAGCTGTTGGTGGCAGGTTTCTGAACACTGCAGTCTCTTCTGTTCCTCATGAGAATCTTAATCAATTGTGATTTAATAAGAGGTGTGCATCTTTTATGAAACACTTCTCTCTGAACGAATGCCCAGCATTTGGCCGCCTGAGATGGATTATAATCAGATATTATATTCAGTCTGGTTCTCAGACAGGAGTTTAATCCATGAGACCACAGTTTGAGACCCTTGTTGAAACCAAAAATGGAAATCTTTTCCAAAACCTGATCAATCACAGCAAAAACAGTGACTCATATCATTTTTACTCATCAAACCAGTCTGTGACCTCTGGTAAGCTGTCAGAAGGCTTGTCAGATTGAATTTACCAACAATCTCTTAGTCTCTCCAACTGTTTTTTCTGTTTTTTTCTCTATTTTGTTCCTCATTTGACAAGGTCAGACAAAGTGTTCTGTGAGAATAAAAAGCTGCTCCTTTAATTTAAGTGAGAGCTGTTTGTCCCGAGAGATTGATTTCATTATCTCCCCGAATTTAAAACCTTCAGACCGAAAAAAAAAACAGTCCCACAAATGTTTCCTGCCATCAGACTCCATGTCAGTTGTGCTGCAAAACATCTGGTAATGATAACATCATCTCCTGTATGTGTGGTCAGTTACCGACACAAACACTAAAAAAAAGGAACAATCACACAGAAAATAAGCTCATGAATCATCCAACAGTGGGCCGACCTCAGTTTTTACCCTCACATCAAACCCCTCTTGTCCCCTTCATCCCTTTCCACCTGTCAGCTTTAACCTCAGTGAATCATGTGACCCCTCGTCATCCCTCTCCCCTGCCATGGCATGAAGGATTCCCAGCTAAATCAGGCGTCTACTCAAACTCTTCAACCTTTTTATCTTCAGGAAGCTTTGGACCATGATTGCAAGAGTCAAAGGACACCCCCACCCCACCGGGAAAACGGGTGATCTCCATTAAAGAGATCACTTTCAGACAGAACAGAACTTACTGTGCGAACCATGAATGAAAACCGCACCTTTCAACACATTCATCACTTCTTGTTTGAGCTCATTTCAGCAAAGATGTCAGCACAAAAAACAGAGCTAGACACCAAAACGAACGTTCAGCTTCAGCCGCAATGAAGAAACACTCCACTCTAACACTGTGTACTTTGGAGAACATGTAAATTCAAAACCTGTCTCAGAAAGTGAGGTTAAAGTAAAGAGTTGGACAGCTAGAGTGCACTCTTAATGCAAAAGCAAGCAATAAATTACAACATCCAAATCTAGGTTTGTCAGACTCTTGATCACTCTTACACAAACTTTTCCTTAATGCATTTTTTTTAAAACATCCTCTAATTCAGTTGTTGTCAAATTCAGGACTCGTGTGTCCGACTGCAGACTGTAAAATGTGTTTTATGTCAAGTAAACACTCCCCTGAACGACAGCAACCCCGACCGTGACCGAATGAACCAGAGCACAATGAGCATTTTTCAAAGTTTCTCAAGCAATGACAGAAACACTGTTTCAGCTGTTAAATTTATTGAATGCGGCACCTTCCCCTGCACGGCTCCTTTTACTTCATCCAGGTTAAACGCAAACAGTTCCAGCCGCCCGTTTGAAGTTCCTGTGTGCTGACTCGCACGGCCGCTCATGACTACCTTAAAACTGGGCTATCGCAGGACTAATGTTTAACCAGCGTGTGGCAATTTTGCACTGACAGAGAGGCCAGATAGGGAGTTGTTCATTAAAAGCACCAAATTGATTATTTCCTTCCTGTTGTTTGCTTGTCATACAGGCCTTTCAGGTTTACTTCCGAGCCTGGGCCAACACAATGACTGTATCTAGCAAGGGAGCTGATTGTGCAACCACTGCCCTCCAGTTTATCGCTGTAGCATGGCCAAAGTTAATAGCCTCTTCCCTTTTTTTCCTGGAATTGGCACTAGCTTCAGGGCATTTTGTTGGAGAGTATAAGAACCGGTGGCCTGTTTTTGAAATGAGATATTGATTCAAAGGAACAGGTATACTGAGAAAAAAAAACATGGCAGGAGTAAATCCAAATGACCTGTTGGGACACATCTGTAAGCTGAGCGTGCTAATGCAACAATTCAAAGGTAGAAAAGGGGAAAACTTGAGGTAATACTGCAGTAAAAACAGTTTAAATACATGACAAACTTTGCCAATGCAGTTAAATTTGTGTAAACTGGCTCATTTATATAAACTGTCTTTTCTGTTTCCCATGTCGGAGGCCTTTGTCATGGTGGAGACGTGTGTGTGAATTGTAAGCTCATCGTCCGCTGCTGCTGCTGAGAGTATCAAAGCAAACAACCACACCTTTTGTGCAGGTCATTTAGCCGTGTTAATCATACACGGAACACACTCACGAGTAACTGTTCACCTGTCGAGCTGCACTGGTGATTTGTGTGTGTGTGCCTGTGTGTTGCAGATTAAGGGCCAACTTGTCATATCTGGCCGGTCGTCAGAGTGCCGTGGCAGGTAAAAGTGCTGAAGCATTCAGATGAGGTGAAATCACCCGTGGCAGGTATTTTGTAGGGTTTCATACGCCAAAGAGTCATTAATATCCGTCACATTCTTAGGTTTCACAGGTAGCCTGCGCGAGTATCTGTGCACACGTGTTTGTTAAGAGTGGATTCAATGCTGCAAAAACTAACAATAGATATCCAAAAAGGCAGTAAAAGAATTATCTGTAAATTTCATTGGTTGAAGGTAAAGGTGGAGTGCATACAAGTGAATAGTTTAGTTTATTTAAGCAGATTGTAGCTGTGCTTGCATAAAAGGTGAATGGATGCAAACAGATGCAGTTTTGGCAGCATTAATTGAAAATAAGATGGTTAATGTTTCAATTAATGCTACCAAACATTAATGTTAATGTTTCAACGAAAAACATCCTGAACTCTGTGACTCCACTTAATGGATTAACAGGGCATGATTGATAAGTTCATGGCCTGAAGTAGAAGGCGGTGAGTTATACAGTTTTTGTTACATGTATGCGCAGTTAAACTCTTTTCAGTGATTTTACATGAAATATGGAATCAATAATCAGTGGTTTTTCCTGTTTCAGGTACCGTATTTTCCGCACTATAAGGCGCATCGGATTATAAGGCGCACCTTCAATGAATGGCCTATTTCAAAACTGTT
>JAQMCX010000059.1:43988-99868 GCA_029814765.1 Acanthurus leucopareius | reverse complement strand
TATAAGGCGCACTGTCGGTTTTTGAGAAAATTAAAGGCTTTTAGGTGCGCCTTATAGTGCGGAAAATACGGTAATTGAAAACTGCACCGGCCTTCATGTTTTCATCGAAGAATGCAGATCCGGACCAGTCCAGCAGCTGCCTTGTTCACCTGATTTGACACCAACAGACTAAAAACTCTTCCCAAGATGAAGAAGAAGCACAGTGGTCTCTATTTTGACAGTGATGGTGATGTCATCACCTATGTAGCTGAAAATACCTCTGTAACAAACTAAAGTTCATCAGTAAACAGCCTCACTACTAATGTGGCGTGATTAAAAATCTGAGAAACCTTTTTAGTTATATGATGATTTCCTTCCACTTATGGAGTTTTCTAACAGCATTTTGACTCAACTATGAAATAACACATTGGATGCTTGTTGCAGTGTGTCTCACTTCAAACTGGCACAGCAAGTTATGACTTTGTGAAGCAGTAACATTACCCATATTCTTTCATATCTGGGGTCTGCCCCCATTTATGGATAAGGAGCTGTGGGGGGAAGAGTGTTTGTGTTACTCACACATCTGAAGTGTTCTGTGGCAGTAAGTTCATGACTCATGTGAAATCATTTGACCATGGGATGAGAAAAAGTTTAAAGTTCAGTCAGTTTAGAGGCTCCGTAAAGAAAAGAAAAGAAAAAAAACGATACACAAACTTTCAACACTCATTTCCATGAGTTGTGGTGAGTAACGCTGGTGCCAAGCAACACTGAGTCAACTTCCTTGGCAACGTACGCGGGTCAAAATGAGCGTGTGTGAAAGCACTCGCTTGTTTACATGACTCTGTTCTTTTACTCATGAGAAATCCTGACCTCAAGTTACATTAAATGCAAATGTTCTGTGTGTGTGTGTGTGTGTGTGACTCAGGCAGGAAATATGCTGAGTTGTTGCATTTGACGGTCAAAAATGGTAAAATCATTTCACTGACTTTTTACTCATTTTTCTTTTTTTCTTTTCCTCTGTTTTCTGAAATGATCTTACAGGAATGTGTTACATGAAACGTGGAGGCAGTTTGACCCTTAAAGATCCCCTCCACTTGAAAATTTTGTTTTTCTTTTGTTTATGTATTCTGTAAATGCCAGAACTGATGAGCTGATCTGCTGATTGGTCACTGCGGCCTGAACTGGCTACACATGTGAAAATGAATGGAAGAATTTGCGTTTTTTTGCCGCAGTGCTTCACTTTTGTCCAAATGTTGCTTTAATAACTTGTAAAACTTGTGATTCTACATCTGTGCTTTATCTCTTGTGCTCAAACTGAGTCACTTTACATTAAAAAAAGGCTTAAATACCTTTAATGTTAACAAAATTTGACAAATATTCCCTCTTGTTGCTGCGTAGTGTCTTGTAGCTGCTGTGGGCTGGTCACCATATGGTGACGTACTCTTGAAAGCAACAAATCAATCAGTCAATCAATCAATCAACGTACAACATCTGCAGTAAGTACAAAGTAATCGTGGCCGCATTTTTGCAGGGAAATTTCTTTGTGGGCCAAATGATGACTAATTTCGAGTATCATGCCTTAGCAGCGACTAAGCACCTCATTAATATTTGTCACATGCTTCTCAAAGAAATCGTGTCAGCACATCTTGAGTGCAAATGCATGGGGGCTTGTAAATCTGGTGCCTTTGGAGGCTAATAATGACAAATTTATCTCTGGGGGTTGCATTTCATTGGTCCGTGTGATGTAAACCACACCAAAAGCTGTCATTAATGGCGTTTTTTGGTGGCAGATACAAAGTGGGGAACTTGAAAGCATCTCATTATTCAATATTTACACATGGCGCTTTGTAGTGCGCTCCACAGAAGCTTTCCATTTGAACTCAAAATTCATCAGAAAGTTGCCCTGCTTCTCTCATCTTGGGGGAAATGTTTGTGATAATGAAGCTCGCACATCGAAATATTCGGAACAGCTTTTTTTTTGTAGTGATTGGTAGTTTCTTTCTAAACTTCAGATGGAAGCATTCTTGGTCATTAACACATTTTAAGATCTGCATACAACTCTACAACATGTTTTCACTCTGGTGGTTGTTTTGAAGGGAATTATGCAACATTGGGAACATTTGCTGCGGATTTGGACCTCCAGTGGCCTTAACAATGTGGAATTACTCATTAGATGAACACAATATGTGACTAGTGGTGAAACTCCAGGAATGACAATGTTGATCCATTGATCATTCCAACGCTTTGATCTGGACTAAAATATCTCAACAACAAAATGAAGCCTACTGTCTTTTTAATGCTGTGATTTTTCCTCCAGTGCCACCATGAGGTAAACTTGAGTAACATATTTTAACAACTCCTAAAAGAATTATTATGAAATGTGAACATTAGCTTTTTAAAGTCTTTTCAGGAACAACTGTAACTCTAGTGATCTATTTTGCTTCTTTTAGCTCCGTCAGATGTTTTGGTTTTAAACAAAAGCAGAGGAGTGACTGCTTTTACTGCGTTAAACACTTAAAAGCAAATCTTAGGATGCTAAAATGCAAAACTAAGATACTAAACTTGGTATACAATGGAAATGCTAACAACAGCGTGTTAGCTTTGTCATTGTACAAATGTTAGCATGCTAACATTACCCTTTAGCTTAATGCACCACTGAGTCTGAGTAGCCTAAGCACACAGAGCTGTTAGCAAGACTGTGGACTCATTTGGCTTTTGTTAGGATTTTTGCCTCGGTGCAAACATACCTCTTAATGTCTGAACACGTGAAGAAAAGTCAAAGGCCACGCTCAAGCCAACATGTACAGGAGATTAAATTCATTTGCCCGACACCCCGACACTGACAACACCTAATAGTTGTTTTCCTGTCCATAAAACAGTTTTGCAGCCCGGTCTGTCGTGAGCGTTAAAAATAATGAGCGCTTTCAATCCTATAAATGCACTCAAGATATTTTGCATGCTGAGTGCACATCCTGTGAAAAAGAATATTATGTCTGGTGCTAAATTTTCATTAGCACAATGGTAACTGGCAGCACAGCATCAATATAATAACACAGTAAGGGGGCAACATAAACCTGTCATACCAGCTAAAATGGATGGGCCCTGGCCAGAGGGGGCCAAACAGGACCTAAATCAATTTGAGTAAGGAGGCTGGAGGAGTGGAGCGGGGCTCGCGGGGGGTTGTACTTGTGTATACCCTCAAACTTGAGGAGGGAGGGGAGGAAGGAGTGTTTGTGTCTGTCTGTTGAGGTTCCCTATGTAAGGGTGTCGGTGAGGCCCAGGGACGGCTCCAGGATCAGCCGCCCTCTCCTCCCGCCCCTCCATGGATCCTCTCCTGGCTCCAGTCAGGCTCTGGCTCTGATTAATAGCCACCGGAGGTGTCCAATGATGGCTGATAAGGGACCCCTGTCCCCCGCCCCCACCTCCCTCCTCTGGAAGAGAAGGGCTCGTAACAAGCCAGCTCTCTGCCTTCGCCTTCCTCGTGCACTCGGGGAAGCCAATTAAGCACGTCTTAAAACTCGGGAGCGGTGACAACTGGTCTGGGCCTCTGGCTGAGGGTGGCGATGTGACAGTGGCGTTCACTCAGAGGCCACCGCAGCACATTTAACCTTGAATCCAAAGCCTGGGGTCAGAGGTCGGAGCTCCTTATGTGTCTCTCTCAGTGACAGAGCGCCGCATTTCTAAGCTAATTAGTTAATCAATTTGTTTACCGTGAGGACTCCTCGTTAATGCAGCCGAAGTACAATCATTTCTCAAACAATGCAACTACGGCAACTGCCCCCCAACCCCCCACCCCAACCCAGCCCCCTCCTTGCAGAGATTTTGTTCCCAGGCTCATCGAGAGAGAGCAGAGACAAGGAAAAAAGGAATAGCTGAAAAGACGAGGGGGGGGGGGGGCAAGAACACAAGCTTATCCCAGCAGCGCGTTTCTCTATTTTTTAACTTGATGGCCAACGTTACAGGTGATCAAAGGACTGAACCCTAGGAAGGGGCTTAGGGCACAGCAGTGCGGCCAAAGGGATTGCTTCCCGGTGATTTGTAAGCAGGAAAAGACTTTTGACATGAAAGACAGCTTAAACAGCAGAGGAATAACAATAAACCAGCTGTAAAATGCTTCTTGTTGCAGCTGAATTGATGCAGAGGGTGGCTCCCACAACTATTTTTCTCTTGCTTTTTTTTGTGGGTGTCTGGCATTTCCTACCGAGCCATTTCTACAGTCACATGCACACAACAAAAGGCTACATCTGAGGGGGTGGAGTGCCTGGGGTCTTAGGGGTAAAGAGATGCTTTGTGCCGGGGATATTGTGAAATCAGACGACTCCCATTTCTTTTCACACGAGCTATGTTCGAAATTTGGTCGTATTCTTTGCTGTGACAAAAGTGCCGTTTTCCTATTGAAGGATTAGTCCCAAAATGCAGTTTTAATGAATTGGTTGATGATAAGTGGAAAAAAAGAGAAGCCTTTAAATTTAACAGATTATCTCCATGTGGATTCAGTCTTTTATCAAGACAGAAAATATCAAGAACCATGATTGTAACATGAAACGACAGAAATACAGTATATGAAAACGAGAAAGCGCAATAAGAAAAGCAAAGAACTTCTTTTAGTCTTTATGCTGCATTTTGTGCAGTTTAGTAGATCTAGGCAGTGTTTACTGTATTGCATCACTACAGCCGTTTATGTACCAATCTATTATGCCAACACCCCTGTTCATATATAACTATTCTGCATTAACAAAAAAATTGTGGTGACGACTCAATTGCTGTCTGGATCGTGTTCAGAAACGCGAATGAAACACAACATTTATGTATCGTACTGGAGTCAGGGGGAGGCGGTCGACGTGGACAGACAAAGTACAAGATTGCAACACCAGAATCTCACGTCCAGATTCTTGTCTGTGGTCAGGTTTCAGAAACAAGCCCACTTTGGTTAAAATAAGATAAAGAATGTGATTTCAGCTAAATCTTAGTCAAAAAAAGTCTCATGTTTCAGGTCACTGCTGACTATTTTACTCCATTAAACAGACCATGACCTCTCAATATCCTTAACCAAGAGCTGCCGGTGCGTAAACACAACCATAAAAATGTTAAATATTGCTGTAGTCACAGTGAGTGGGTAGCGTATTGCATGATTGCTGATTTTTAATAAACACCACCTTCTCATTATGTTAATAGAAAACTAAACTCTGTTGGTATTACATTTCCCCCAGATGTATTTGCGGTTAATTATTTGTATATAAATGTAATTTCTAGGAAAAAGGGTCACAGTCTAAAACAAAAGTGCAGCAGATCCAACTGATTATGGAGACGCCAGCGAGAAACAAAGTTTTCATTGTTTTCTGAGCAAGAATAGATCCAAAACTTAAAATAAGTAAACTGAGAGACTTCGGAGCCTAGTTTCAAATGCTTTTTTATGTTGTTTATCCAAAATGTGTTTGACAATGAGAAGCTAACAACACAATTGTCCATAAAACAAAAGGAGGCTATAAATCACTTCTCTGCATTTCTTACTATTAATAGGTTTGCCAATAAGAAGAGGGAATCTGTGTAATAATCCTTTAAGGTAGTGATTTTTTTTTCTCTGTGATCCAGCAAAGTATCTCCAAATAGGTCTGAATGTTAAAAGAGTTTGTAAATGCTGTCTAATAAATCATCCAAATTACACAACAAAATGCATTATTTGTGCAATTTCCCCCTTTAAATGGGGCGATTCAGTCACTTTTTTGTTTATTCACACTGCTGTTGCCTATAACATTAAAATGCATCACTTTCCTCGCAGCAAAGTCTTACCTTGCCCTCCGATTTTAGCACAGAAAATATGAAAAAAGCTCCACTGTCTGAAGCAAAGCACAGACATGTTGTAAATAATCAGATGGGTCTGATATGTGGTGGAACAGAGCTGGAAAGATTTCACTTTGTGTATGACAGCCGCTGAAAATACTCTTGTTAGTCCTGGAAAGCCTCACGTCCGGCCGCAGTGACACATGTGACATGTTAGTGTATTTCAAGACAGAGATTTAGGCTGATGCCTGAGCCACTGGCCATGTTCAAAAGCACTGTCAGGACAGGGAGGAGGAGGAGGAGGAGGAGGAGGGGGAAAAAAAAGGGAACGAGTAAGGATAAACTTCCTGTGGGAGGAATGTGGCTGCTACCCATCACAGCTGGAATCTGCGGGGTCACATACCAGGGGAATGGTAAATATTTAACATTTAATTTCCTTGCTGTAAGGTAGACCGGACACAGAGCACAGCCAGCAACTCCATATTATAGAGGGCCTGAAACACGTAGGTGCGGACTCATGGGGGAAAAGGTATAAATTGAAGAGAGGTTGTTAAAATATTTAGGCAAAATTCCCAGCCTCTCCGGACTATAAGCCTACAGTGTCAATATTGATGGTATTTTTAATAATGCGTGGCAAGAAAAGGCTAACTCCTGTGGAAAGCACAGCTTTTTTTTCCCTCTATTGCATGTGTTAATGCAGAAAAAACTGTGGTCGTTTTCAATTTTGAAGCTGTCATTAAACTGTCTGCCCGGCTTACTTTGCAGAGGTTTTATTGCTTCACCTTGAAATGAATCTTACTGTAAAAAAGGGATTTAAAAAAAATGACAGCAAAGAGCAAAACAAACTGAGCCTTGATCCGTGTGTTTCCTCACACTCGAATTCCAAGATGGCTGCCGCGCATATGTTCTCTCCTGCTTTACTACCTGGCCTTCCTTTCTTTATGAAGAGCCTATTGTGCTCTAACCTAGTTTCCTAACAGATGATTCATAGTCTGTCAGGGCTAGATCTGAAGTGTACACAGCAGAGGGAGACGGTCAAATGACAGACTTGTCCGTATCGTCGTTCAGACAAAAGGAAAGCTAAGAACTCAGCCCTGAAGGCAGAAGGAGAGGGAGAGCAACTTGACAAGTTTTTTCTTTTTCTTTTCTTTTTTTTCCACAGTCATCTTGCAAGGATCTTTAATATCAGGTGCTGCAGTGATGGGATATTGATATCAGCCAGGCGGGTTTCAAAGCTTGTGTTTGGCTTTGTGCGTATTTACAGTAACCTGTTCCACTGAGGAACGACTGTGTTTAGTCTATGAGGAGAAAAACACAGGTGGACACTGAGCTTCTTTGTCTCAGATAAGAGTTTTAATGTGTAGATGTGAATGTAAAACATTTATTATTTAAAAATCATCATGCAAATGGTTTTTTCTCCAACAAAATGTAAACAGTAGTTTGTTTTAATGAAAATCTGTGGGTTTTTTTGCAAATTCTCTATATCAGATGCTAATTTCCTTATTTAAACTAACACATAATAATAAAGGGTCCTCTTAATGAAAATGTTGGTGGTGTTATTCAGACAGGACGGGATCATTAGAGAAAGGGCCCAGATTCTCACACAATATTTTCACACCTGGTGCACAAGAGCAGGCGGTGACACTGCAGGAGAACAGCTGTAAAGTAATATCACAGAGACGGAAACGACAGGGTGTTCTCGGTTCCTTAACCTCGATTAATGACCGGACTTTGGCCGTGTTGAGAGTGTAACAGAAACGTTTTGAGGTCAAACCTTTGGTAAGACTGCGATCCTGGTCTTTACATGAAGGTGACTCGTGGCCTCATTAACACTCAAAGTCTGTGTGTGTGTTTACATCCTGAAACTTATAGTATTTTCTGAACAAGAAGACAGGATGTGATGTGTTTCAATGTCGTGTCTGCAGCTGAAACACTGAATGTGACACCTGATTATTAAACAGGACACATTTGTAAAATGAAAGAATGCCAGGAAGCAGTTCATAAACAAAAAAAAATATTATTAATCAGATAAAATGATTGACATTTAAGACCAGTGCTCATTTTTTTTTTAAATTCTTTTTTTAAGTAAGTAAGTGACCTGACCTATGAACTTAACTTATGTAACTTGGTACATACTGAATTGACTCCATCTGTTAGATAAGTCAGTTCTTATACTGCACTTAAATGTTCAGTGTGTAGGATTTGGTGACATCTAGCAGTGATGTTGCAGATGGTGGCCGCAGTGGCAGCAAAACTCAGGATAAACTAGAAAGACTCTTTAGCACCAGTGTTCGGTTAGTTCATTCTAGGCTACTGTAGAAACATGGCAGGCTCAGTGGAAGAGGACACACATCCCTCTGTAGATATGAAGAGCTCGATGGCAAACCATCTGAAAGCTGTCAGGACAATTTACTCAGAATCTCTAATGTGAACCTCATGGTGGAAAAGTTAGTGAAAGTTAGAAGGATTACAAAATCATCAGGCTTCATCCTCGGAGAAAAATGAATGTCTGCACAAATTTTCACAGTGATTCATCTGATAGCTCTGATTTTTCACTGAAGGGCTGAAATGCTGGACTGACCAAATCCTTGCGGCCTTGTTGACCTGGTCTTCTCGGTTAAAGACAGTCTCAGTCTCAGAGGAACAGCCTGGATACATGAGAGCTAAAGGAATTAGTTCCTGTCAAACTCTGCATTACATCTCCAGATCCTGGGACTTATAGTACAATAAAATCCTGTACTAGAACACACTGGACAGCAAAATGTTCCTTTCATGTGACAAATCCAATAACAAGAGGATGTTCTGTTCATCTGACACATCCAGTAACATGCTGAAAAAGAGCTCTCTGATGTAGTAGCGTAAATGCTTTTGGACCTCGTGTACTGCCAGTGAGAAACCTGAACAGTAATGAAAGAGAGAGGAAGGAGGAATGACTGAGTCTGGACTCTGTCACAGATATCCCTCCAGACTGTTTAGTTGACTCACTGGATGACGCAGGCTTCGGCATAGTTTTGCTTTACTTCCTGGAAGTGGAGCGCCGGGGTTGCCTTGAAATTACTAAGACGAGCATCATCGTACTCCCAGTCATGGAAACGGTGAAAACACACACTGACTCCTCACAGCCGTCTGCATCGTGCACCAAAAACGTGAAACATCTGGACCTTATTTTCAAATAAGGCTTATTTAGAGAATGTGGTGGGTTACTTTGGCACCGTGACTTTCTATAAATATTTAGCTGTTATGAGCTTTCAGAAAAAAAAGATGTTTTAAGAGGGAAGCGTTTTTGATTGTGCCAACCTTGCAGGTGCTTTGAAACTGGCTCCAGTTTTTAAACTCAGTATAAAACAATACTGAGTGTAGTTAGAACTAATCAAATAGCTGTTACATAAATGCACCGTCAAAATCATACCAAGCAAAATATCCTAATTGACATTGTATTAAAGATGTCCTCAGGATATTTGGAAATGGTACCAGATTTATTTTATCTTTATCCCCTTTCGAGACAACAATAGATGACATATGAGCTCGTTCCTCTTAGAAGGTCTGTGAAGTTGCATCTGCGTGTTCCTCTTCAACTTTTTTACATAACAAGACGCAGCTTGCTTTGAACCTTGCTGATCCTCCTCCTGATGCCAAACTGTGTCAGGCTCTTCCACTGTGAAGCCTGATGTTTGGTCTCTGGATTGCAAATGTACACAACCTTTGTCATCAGTGTGATCCATGACATGAAGTTTAGGATATCTGGAGTCTGCTGAGAGACGTTGCTGTAGACTTCGACACAGAGCTGCTTCTGCTCAAGAGTCAGGAAACCTCAATCGCGCACATACAAGTGGTCACAAAAACTAATGCAACTCAGGTGCTGATGATGATTGAATGATGAAACTCTGAACACTTACACGTGAAAGTTTGGCCTACTAGGCAACCATTACTGTGCAGCACTATAGAAGTCCTAGTATTTTTTGACCATAGCTTGTATCGACCTTCATGCAGTCATCTGCTGCCTCCCTCAACCAAGGACGTCCGTGAGAACATGTAGACAAAACTAAATGGAGGATGCCCCTCTTGCAGTATGGTAAAAAAGTGGGATGCTAAGTTCAAAAGTGACTGGGTGAGATATCTGCATAAAGGCTGATGTCTGTTTTCTCGGACAGTCCTGACATGAAATTTCAACTACCTAAAAACAACATAAAAGAAAAGTTTGTGACTTAAAATCTTTCTGCACTCAAAAGGTTGAACTGCATGTAACACAGTGGTTGTGAAACTGTGGGGCGGGCCCATTCATGAGGCACAGAGACCCTGCAGGTTTAGATGACCAGGTGATAAAAATGGAGAGGAAAAAGTTAAATGAATATGATTTACGTAGGGAAAGTCAACAAAAAACAGCTTGCTGATACTTTTAATGTTAATTATTGATAAAAACTGTGAACATTTTTGGGTTCCAAAGGGGGAGGCGTCCCAGAAAAAGTCTGAAAACCACTGATGTAACAAGAGCTATATAACTCATCTCCTCCTCTACCTTAGGCCACGACCTCATCAATCACCTCTTGCATCTCAACAGCTTTCAGATGGACGGCCATGAAATTTTGTACAGACATTCACAGTTTGCAGACGTTGAAGACTCCTGACTTTTGCCATGAGCTTGACAACTGACGTTTGGAGTGAAATGTCTGACAGCTATGTGATGGTTTGCCATGAAGGGATGAACTGTAACAACTCTGATGACTTTTACTGTAAGTGTTTAGTGTCTTTCACAGGTCAAAGTTTAATTCGTGCAATGGACAAGTTTATTGCAAATACCTGCAAAACTGACAAAATTTCTATAAGCCTTAGTTGCACTTTGAACCCTGTGCAAATTAGCAAATGTTAGCATGCTAACCAAAGATGGTAAGGATAGATATTACACCTACAAAACGTGAGGATAGCAACATTGTTGTATTATTTTACCATTTTTATAGTTTCTTGGATTTTATATCTACTCTAATGGTTCTGTCATTTCATGAATGTAATTAATTGTTAGCATGCTGACATTAGCAATCAAAGTGTCATCGAAAGAGGCTACAACCTGAGAGCTGCTAGCATGGCTGCAGACTGTAGAGTTAAGCTAGCAGCAGTAAACATGCACAGGGGAAAGTTTATCTGCGGCATTATTTTTACCAAACAAAAATCAAAAAAACATGCAAAGTTCAACATATATTACTATTTGCTGTGATTCTGTACATGCTGCTCAAAGAGAAATAAGATATCGAAACAAGAGCTGCGAAGCGCATGAAACCTAACGCTCATTTAAGAAAATAAAAAGATAGCCTGGAGTGTTGAGCTGGGATTTGTCTCCCACACTTGTGCAATTGTACGTCGGAGGCATCCTGTTTATGTGGCCATGGCTGCTCCGGGGGGATTGGCTCCGGCTGCATCACGGTGCTGCAGCCCAACAGCTGGGAATGGCCTCTCAGTCTGACAAGACATGCCGTTCCTATGACAAATACCCGTAGAGCAACAGTAACATGTGTCTCCCACCCCTACGAGTCAAACCCCCCCCGCTTCGACCATTCCATCCCGCCAGCCGCCCCCCCCTCCCGACACAAAGCTGCACAGTGTACTTAATGAATAGCACACTTGGGGCTGCAGGGGTTTTTGCCGGAACAGTGAGGGGGAAAAAAACGGCCCCCAGTGACCTCTGAGGGCCATCTGAGATAATAAATCCATGACCCTGAGTTCCGGAGTGCTTTGGGCAAGGTCGGGGTGGCAAATTTCCCACTTCCACAATATCAGATGTTAACGGTAATTCCTTTTAGCCAATGTGTAATGGCGCAGGAATGTCTTCTCCCCAGCCTCATCTAGGGCTGGTGGAATCTGTTGAAAATGTGTGACAGCTGTGAAAGTTGGCCAGCCCCGACCCGTGAATGTATAAGATTTGGACGCGATTCAGGACGGAGGGGTGAGGTGCAGTGGGGGAGGGAGGTGAGGGCAGGTGGGGGAGACTTTGTGTTGTTGTGGTGGAGCTCGTTCGCTTGCTCCTCTTGTCTCAGTGGTCTGCTCTTCCTCTCCTTTTCCTGCCCTCCTTGCACCGGTTTAACCCCACTCTCAATATTTTCTCCTCTTCCTTTTCATTTTTTTTTTTTTACTAAAGTCGGAGGAGGAGTGGCCAAGCAGAACTCTCCTCAGACAGTAAGAAGGAGGAGTAAGTTAATGAAGTCAATCAGTTTGGGAATATGTCATCAGATGTTCATGTTAATAGTTTTAATGACTTCTCCTTATCTGCCTATAATGTATTTGATCACCTCTGTTATGGAGGAGGATATATCAGTATCTTTATATATTGTTATTAATGGCAATAATCATAAAAATATGGTGCTCAGCGTCTCATGTATCTGCTTTATTAAAAACTTGAAATCTCTGTCATTCATGATTCACAGGCTGCAGAGGCACCATGTGTCGTCATCGTCAGACTAATTCACAGATGCTCACCAGCCAGAATCCCAGGAACAACACTGAGCTGAGAGGGGATTTCGAGTGGTGGTCACACTTGGTAATGCAGTATCACGTAACGCACACTGGCCCTCGAGGCATTTTTGAAATAATAAAAACACCCCAAAATAATGACTGTTTGTATTATCAGAATTTGATCCATGAGGTGTAATAGTATTTGGAAAAAAACTAGAGGAGTCATATCAGTAAATATTTCATCTTGTTCATGTGTCCTGGGAGCCAACAGGAAGTCAGTTAGCTCAGCCATTAAAAGTCGTTTGGCTGCGTGCTGTTGACCAACTCGAAACAGACTGAGATTCTGGTAAACATGCTCATTGGGCCCAAACACAGGGAAGCACGAGGAAGCCACAGAGGCCCATTGAGCAACACTCATAAGAACAAATGGGTCGCCATCTATGAATTCAGTTTTTCTACCTACATCCATTCAGTTTGAGCAATTTAAGGAAGGAAACTAATCACTGTTTGGACCAGCTGGTGAAGACATGTTATGTCCTGCAGGAAAGTGTAAAGCCTACAGCACTTTAAACAGCTGTATCACCTGTAGATTTTAATTGTTACTCCTACATGTTTTACTTGTTAATAGCTGTTGTTGTCGGGGGGAGTTGACACTTTTACACACCTTTAGCTAAAATAAAATTTAAAAAAACCCCAAATGGATAGAAAAACAATAATTTAAATTCTTTAAACTACAAAGTAAAGTTCAACTTGTGTCTTTCAAAGACCAAATGCACATCTTCCTCTTCAGAATTAATGAAGTGTTGATGTTATTTGCCTGAGACTGGTTGGACTGAAACCTGTTTGATAAGTAATTGTCTGGGTCATAAGCAGACAATAAATAACATTATTAATGAGGAGAGTCTTAGCGATGGTTCTTACTCCAGCCTCATCAATCTGTAAGTTCTGAAAGTTTGAAAATATATTCAGTTCCTGAAGGGCGAAACGTAAAACCACCATTAAACTGACTTCAACAATGGATCTACAACTGATTTGAACAGAACATTCTATCCCATAGATCGACCGCGCTGGGAGACTTTGGACGAGACGTCAGACGTTACCTTACATTGCAGAAATTAAAATGCTTTCCCAGTTGCTGCAATTTCTCAAGCTCCTCAACAGACAGCTGTTGCCATCTGCACATTTGGAAAAAGGAAAAGCTTGTGGGAGAAAGCGGGGGGGAGGGGGAGTGTTTTGCTGGATCTTCGCAGATTCCACGGCGATTAGGAGCACCTTCTCTTCTCTTCACGTAATGCCTTTGAAAGCGAAGTTGAGGATTACTAATTGGATTAAATGGAGCCGGTGACATATATTGCACCTCTCACCAGTACAGAGCGTGTAATCTGGCCTTTTTTTTTTTCCTAAGATGTCCCAAAAGATGGGATCACCTATTGGTCAAACAGTGTGGGTGATTTTCTTTTCCTCCTAATTTTTTTTTTTTATAAGCAAGGTGTCAGGTGGTGCTTCTGTTTGTGACTATCACTTCTCACATAGTTGATCCATGCAAATTAAAACAGTTTCTGCTGGACTTACATGCTTGTTTCTAACACGCATCCCTGTCTCTGCTTTTCAAAAAGCACAACATGACACTTTGAGTTATGGACAGCAAAAATGTTGTAAGACGAGTACTGTACATTCGTGAGGAGGCGTCAGTCTGAATGCAAATTAAGAAAAGATTTTGTACATCAAAAGCTTCATATATTTCATCTAAAACTGGTCATTATCAAAAACTTCTTCAGACATTTATAATATAGTAGAAATACTTTGAAAATAGCTATTTTAGATGAAGGCATTGGTAATAATATTAGAAACACGTCTGAACATAGTGCAGCTGAACACAACCTAAACCCTTAATATGACCCCAATGCTAAAACATATAATTAAATTAATATTTCCATTACAGTGTCAGATAATGGAGTATTATTTCCCTCATAAAAGTCGACTTTATGGCAGCACAAATGCATTAGACTGCATTAGATTGTAAACATGCACCTAATAAAAGGGCCCACTGAGTGAGTTAACCTTATTTTATCCAATATCTTTTGTATTTCTTTCTCATGAGCAAACTCTAAAACACATTTTCATCACATTATGTTCAACAATAAAGTTTTTATTTTCCTGACTGAAAAAAAAAAAAGAAACCCTGCAGAATATCAACCCCGGCTGAGATGCATTGAGCAATCATAAGTTCATGGTTTATGCATGGACACATTTTTTTTTTTTTTTTAAAGCAGCTTGTTTTTGTTCATTCTGGTCTTCTTCATGTAAATGGAAGAAGCCAACCGCAACAATTGTCAATGGAGCTGTGGGACGTGGCACTGGCGCGGCGCTCTGCCCACCCTGCCCCACTGTCGTAATCGGCCCAAGAGGCAGGATGGGGGGGCCGTGGCAGCAGATAGTATTTCTCCTTGGCCAAAAGGCGCTGCCCAGACAGAGAGCTCTTTGTTGCCCCCCTCTAAGAACAGCTTTCACTTTGCAATTGTGGAGGTAATTCCAGAGCTGTGCCCCATGAGTCCAACCCCCCCTCCCCATTGCCAAAATCGTGACCTGCAATCGGAAAGACCGTTCAGCCATGGTCGCCTGGTCGTCAGCTCTCAGTGAGTGCACGGCGCAATGATAACATTACAGCACAAAACAAAGAGAATGTAATTTCAGAGCAGAGGGATTGAGGTGGAAAAACTTGTTAAATGCAGGTTCGGTTGCCAGATTAAACACCAGACACCTGTTTGATTACTCAAGTGGAGATTACATAAAAAAAAACTGACTACCAAACATAGACAGCATGTTAAAAAAGTGGAAATAGCCACCAATGACGTCAACTTTTGCTTCGTGAACTGCCATTTTAAAACCTCGAGTTTGGCATCGTGCATCACCATATCGGTTTTAAGGAGAATCAGGTGACCAAATCTGGACTTGAGGATGAAGCTGAGGAGGATACGCATCTACCAATGAATGTGTGACATTTAGTAGACAGCCAGTGACTACTGACAGTCAAACCAGCCGTGCTCTTGACTGTGCAAAACTTCATTATCTAAATAAGTGAATTATATTAAATTCAACTCCCATAAAGTTGTTATGAACAGGTTAATTAGCTATTTAGGCCAAAACTGTTGTTTTAGGAACTGACTTGCTTTTGGAGTCAGCCTCAAGTGGCCACTCAAGGAACTGCAGATTTATGTTTAGGCCCTGGATGTTGCTTCTTTCTCACAAATACAATGTGCAGTCTGAGAAAATTAAAGAAGCGCCTCCTGCTTTAGAGAATGATGTCAAGGGGTCCTGATCAAGTTTTTTGTATTTTTTGAATTGTGAACGAGAATAGTTTGGTAAATTATAAGTTTCGTATGTGTTTGCGTAGTTGTTTCCTCCTGTTTTCATAAATATGCAGTGAAAATGTCTTAGATTTGCGTTAATGCAGGTGATTTTACATTGCAGTGAATTCAAAAGCCTTTTGTGTTGCAAACAGCTGCATCTCACAGTCTTGCAGATGGAGTTTGCTTAGTTTGAGGATGGAGCAGTGGGTGGGGTAAAATGTGGGGTGTAAGGTTTTAAAAGCCCTCAAGTAAAAAAATTAAATCAGAGGAGAGGGGACATGAGACAAGGTAGTGGATTGGACAGAAACGTGACCCCAAAAAGTCACCACCACCTCCACCACAAACCCCCACCCTGGCCACCACTCCCATGCACTGCGCCCCGGTGTATTCCTCTCCTTCCTATTGAGGATGCATTCCTGGCACACCACACCCAAGATCACTGTAATGAAAATTCCTGCGCCGATGCCAGAAGGATCCAGTTGCCTCTAATCCTTTTGCAGAGCATCACCTGATCCCAAGGCCGGCGGAGGTTGGGACTGTGGCCTTGCCAATGGTTGGAGGTGCTTGAAACATGGACAGAGTGTGTGTATGTCGGGGTTGGGGGGGTTGGGGGGTTGGTGACAGTCAATAGTGGCTTAAAATCCATCTGTCGAGCAAATATTTCAGGATAACTTCATCCCCTCCGTTCACATCCACCTCTGCTTCCTCTCCAGCTGCCTCCACCTTTACCTTTCCTGGAATTTTTGTCATACGTGATCATCGTCACGTAACAGAAACATTCTGTTACTGCTGGCGAATGAGGAAGCTTTAAGCCTCACACACTATACCATCAGACTGTAACATTAGAAAGCTCACTCCGCTGTTTTACCTACAGCTAGCCCCTCAGAGTAAAAGTGTCAGCTGGATTCATGAAATATTAAATCTTAAAATGTCTACAACTCTTCAGACTCTGTTTTCCAGAAGAACTAATGATTCAAATGGCTCAAACTGTAGCAAACTCGCCACAAAATACGGTTCGATCATTTCCTCTGGCGAAGGCTGCATTGTCTGGGAGCATTATTATCAAACCGCGAAAGGAAAGATATGTTCCATATGATTTCAGGTCCAACCCACTGAGAGAGCAGAAAAAAAAAACAAAAACTTGTGTATTTTTGTATCAGCAAAACCAAGCTGCTCCTATTACAAGAGTCTTTTGAGCAGTAACTTGGAGAGGCAACCTGATCTGTCAATGCAGAACCGGCATTGAACAGAGTCGACTGATACAGGGATCAGTGTGGAAGATGACACTGCTGTTTTCCCCTCTTTTTTTTAATATATTTGCTCTTTTACAGCTTCACTTTCATCTCTGGGAACTTCCCACAGGAGTGACAGCTTTTCTTTTTTCCTCCATACTTCCACTGGCCATTTGAACAGTTGTTGGGGGGTTTAATGCCTTGCTTAAGGGCATCTGAGCATCAGTGGGGTTAGTGGGAGCTACAATTCACAGGGTACCTGCCGGGTAGTGACAGTGTGAGGTTTTGAGTTATGTATTTGACATTTTTAAAGAGAAAAAAAAGGGATGAATGAATAAAATAAACTTTTTTTGTGATTGTGTGTCTTGCATGAAGATTTTGGAAACATTAGTAAGCAGAAGGAACTTTTTGTGCTTGAGTAGTTCCCTAGATTTTAATACTGTAATTACCAGGTGATTAAGATAAAAATAGCACCACATTATTATTATCTTTTGATGTAAGAACCAGTAAGAAGGTTTATCACAATTAGGGCCTCAAGTGTGAGTGATGCCTCCACAACCCTGAGGGCTTAACAGACGCCAGAACATTTCACAGCATTTTCTAAAAGACGAGACAGAATTTTAAAATGCTATGAAGTTGTTGATGTCAATTGTGATCATGGTCCAAATGGTAAAGAAATATGAAGACATTATGATCTTCATTAATGCATTAATACTTTCTGCACCTACTATCTCCATTCGTCTAGTTTGGAGTATTATTGCGTTACATCAGAGCCTTAATTTGTCAAAAATACTTAATAATGATACTTTGTGGTCTTAGAAATCAATGACGATTATCAGCTTTAAGAATGACAGAGAATCAGGAAGGAGAAGCTCCTGACTGCACTGGTCACACAGCGAGATAAGAGGCAGAAAACACCAGTACCACCATGCGGAGCCTCAACAGACCAGAATGCACTGCAGCCACAATACAGGTAGAAGTTAAGCTGTGAGTGAAGTTTATAAACCACAGCTGGATGCAACAAGTTCAGGCCCGTCTCTGTTATCCTCAGAGCCATTCAGGAAAAACATACGAGCAGATTATATCAGTATTTACAGTATAATGTATAGAGAAGAGAGAGTGGGGGGGGGGGGTTAACTGCCGCAGGTATTGGTTAGATAAACACATTAACTTCTGAGTTTCTTCAGTGTCTTTCTTCAGTTCCCAGTTTGTCCCAACACATATTTTGCTCCTCTTTTCTCCTTCTGTCCGACACGTTTAAGCGACTGAAACTGTCATCTTCTTCATCCCAGCGTGGAGGTGAATGTTCTTGCTCGATAATACAGCAGATCTGATTTCTGCTTACAGATTCCTGATGAGGCAAAACATGTGTTCTCCAGCTCTTGATTTAAAACAAGCGCGCTGCTAAAAAGCTCGGAGGAAATAACTAATGAAAAACTTGGCAGAAAACTAACCACCTATATATCACCCTCGCATGAATGTCACATGAGCTTTTAATTTACAGCATTAAAACATGCTACGGCTGCATTACTATTTACCTTTCCATATCCGATAGCCCCGGCCGGTTGCCATGGGGTTTCAGTCATATCCAATCCCGGCCCCTTTGGCACACACTCTTATCTCTGTTTAAATATCCGGTTACTTCCCCCTCTGGTCCAGGCACACAGAGACATGTCATTAAGAGCAGTATCTCTCCCCAGCCCAGGCTTCCTTCCTGTGCGTGTGGTGACGGATTGATTTTCTCCGGTAGGGATCCGCTGCAAGAAATATTCATCTAAACAGGTTATTTAATCTTGTATCGAGTCCTAAAATGGCATTTTTTTTGTTCCTTTCTAAGAAGAGAGAGAGAGGAGAAAAAAACAGCTAACAGGAAAGAGAGATGATTTCACTTTTCTACAATTCTTTCCAGAAGATTTTTCGAGCCAAGTGACGTCACCTTGAAATAAGTGGAGCGATCGACCTTGTTATCACTTTTTCCAATAAGTTAGTATTTCTTTTAATAAGTGAAGTTGCACAGTAAAAAGAAATGAAGTTGTGTCACGCTACCAAACTTCTTTATTGAATCAAATGATTTAAAAGTGGAATCAAGTCGTCTATAACTTCTATCAACCTCAAATTGCGACCATGAAGTTTTAAAACTAATTAAAAGTTGGAACCGGTTATATACTATAATGTTGTTTTTTCTTAATTATAACTTATTATAACCATCTGGAATGAAGTGAAACACTAAAATAAGGGCTTATTCGCTCGCTTTGCTCCGCCACTGAGGACTGTTGATAACATCTGTTTGGTTGCAGCAATTTAGCGGATGACGATGAGGCCAGTGAATTATATCACCAACTTAAATAACATATATTGGTTGTTCATTGACATTTTCACTGCATATCAATGGAAACAGGACAAAACTGCTCATCAAAGCCAACATTGGGTGCACTGTCATTTTCGTTAACTTGAAAAGACGTGAAACTTTTGATTTGCTAATTAATTCTCAACCCAACTCGTCATACAGGGTCAGAACAACTTAGCAGGAAGTACCCCTTGAGCAACACTTGGGGTTTGTAGTAACCACAGTATAAACCCATCCATGGCAATATTAGACACTAAAAGGCTTTACACAATAAAGTAAAAAGGGCCAAAAACTCTCAAAAGGAGTGAAGGTCTGGTTAGACTGGTGTGTCACACACTTTTATTTAGGAGTCTGAGGTTTGAGTTTTATTGAAAGTTAAATCTTAATTTTTTTTCACAACCAAATCTGGTTTGTTTTTTTTTTGCCTAAACCTAACCAAACAACAATAATTTTTATAAGGTCAAACACTTTCAATGCTGCAAATCCAACACATTTCACTTTTACATACTCATGCTCTTCTCAGCAGTGAGTAAACATAGCATCATGAATGATGATGCAAGCACTTACTGATGATGCAAGCAGCAACTTAAAAAAACAAAATAAAACAATGTGCTTTAATTAACCATATCACAATCATATAAGCAAACTGTAATTTCTACCACAGTCACTTGCAGTGAAAATGTCACTTAAAAAGCCTTTAAAACTAAGTGAAATGAAAAACTACTTCTTAACGTGCTCATTTTTTACAGTGGAGTCTCGGGTCTGTGGCTTGGCGTCTGCTCTCCGGAGCAGCCCTTGGTACCCACAAGGGTCAAATCTCCCTCCTCTGTTTCTGAGAGAACAGAGGCTGTTAGGAGAGGCCTGCACTCCAGTATCTTTACAAATCAATGGAAGCACTTCCTCTCCCCTTGTCCTCCACATGCACCGAGGACGTATCGATTACACCAATATACGTAATACACATTCCCGTGTTTCTTGACTGCTTGTAAATACGCAGCTTAATGAGAGATTTCGGTCTTGTGTTAAATGGAGGGGGTCTTTTCCTTCGAGGGTTAAAACCTCAATTTAAGAGAGTTCATTTTTCATGCTCTACCCAACCCCCACTAGTCATGGCTTTGGAGGAATTTCTGCTGCATAAATGCACAAGGGTTACCCTCAAAGCCGTCCACTGTACAGCTGCGGGCAGTGAACACCCCCAAAAAGACACAGCCATTTATCCTGAGGTATAAAATTTTCTTTCAGCACCCCCCGCTCTCCCACAGGTTTCGTCATGATCGTGTTACACGTCCCGGCGGTGAGAGCATGGAGGGGGTGGCGACTTTTGCACGTCTTCATCGTAAAAATGTTTGTCCATTGTACAGATGCCCCGGAGTTGAACTCTTAGGGAGAGTAAACAGAGGGGTGGTGGTGGTGGTGGTGGTGGTGGGGGGACGGCTTCGCAGGCCTTTCCTTCTCTTTCAGCTGCACTAATGATGTTGTGCCGGTCCACAGCTGTTTTTTTCGTGGCAGGTGTGCAAGTGGGAGCCACAGCAGACTGCACTCGGCCCCGGATCGGAGGAATGCCAAAAACAAGACGGAAGGAGAGGAGACGGGGCGCATAGCGAGGCGGAGAAATGAATATCCACACAAGATACAGCTCCCTGAGCTCCCAGAAAGCTGGATACAATATTCAATTGAGAATTTCCCCTCAACACCTGGCCACCAGCATAAGTAGGATATTGATGTGGGTCCCGCGCCAGAGCCCCACAGCTTGACTCATTTCAAATCCTCTGGCGATTTCATGCGGTATTTAGCCGAAATGCTTGGACAAGAACTCGTCTGGAGTTCTTTCCTGAGACAGAGGACACAGCCAGTATGTCTTGAACGTGCACTCCGCTGGTCTGGGCCGTGGGGATAGAAATGGCCCAAGATCATTTCCTGTTTGGAACCGGGATCAGGAGCAGAGGGGGTGGGTGGGGGGGTATATGCACAGAATATTTGCTGTGTGGATTGGAGAAGATCACCGTGGAGATTACTACAAGGCTATTATAAGACTGTATGTACTCCACAAAAAAAGAAAAAAAAAAGAAATGTGATTTTTAATGGTTTGAGTGGTTCAGTTTAAGCTGCCGTGAAAAGCTCAGATCCGTCAGGAGCTGAAACAAAGGTGTTATGTAATTAAGAAATTCAATCTGGTTCAAATCCCTGTAAATTGATTGTGTTACAGATAATCTGCTTAGTCGCTTCTGATAGTTTTATTTAAGAGGTAATAATATTGATACTCATCTACTTTTCCCCGGGTTTTTTTATAGTATTATAATTGAGAAAAAACAAAACTTAATTTGTACAAAAACCTAAATCCATGTGATCCAACAGCTTCCTTACTGCAGCAGTTCAGTGCATCTCATGTTATCAGACGTCTGTGAGCCTCTTCTTTCTTTTCTAATCCGGCTCTTCACTCCATCGTGTCTAATAAAACAATAACGGCTTAAAAAATAATTTTTTTGGATTTGGCTTTCGTGTAGGACGTTGAGACCAGAGGGAGACCTCTGTTCTCCCTCGACTAGCGCCTCTGGCTAATATTAAAGCCGAGGCCATACGTGGTAAATATTAGCTTTTCTCTCCCGTGTTGACAGTGTGTGCTTTTCCACACACACACGGAACAAAGGTCTGCCATATTGTACACCCACCTGGGAACTCAGATGGGACGGAGTGGAGGTAGGTGTTCATTGCTTAACAGTGGTGGCTTTTCATTGTGTGACTTATGATTATGCAGTTGAAAGGCCCCTTCAGACCGGATGTGTAATGCTGATAATGGGAACAGGAGGCTCATTCTGCTGCTGCTGTGGACACGACAGCCAGACAAATGCCTGAAAGTAAAAACTCAGCAGGATGCTCATTATTTAACGCTCCGCCATCTTTGATGTCCGCCGCTCGATGGTGTGATGTGTTTGTGCTGCACGTCATATAAATTATTAGACAAACTCTTTGTCACCACTGTGAAGTTCATTTTTCTTATCTTTACTGTTGGTGATTTAAGCGTCTGTAGGTGGCGCTGTATTTTGTTTATTTGTGGCTTTCACTGCTACCTGCCCAGTTCTTTTGTTTATCAGCAACATAAAAGGATTCACTTCCTGTTTGACCACCTGTCTGATAAGAGTACAGAGCACAGAAACAGAAAATCTAAAAGCTTTTAATTATTTGGTTATTTCAGGCTGAGATGCTGTGATATTAAGAAGACGCAACTTCACTTTACCAAAACTTTACTCATTCTTTAATTGATATTTTTTATATTTATTTTTGCTGATTAAAGTTCATGTTTGATGTGGTATTTGGAAGCAATAACAACACCTAAACTATCTGATATCTTCATTCAAGGTATGGAAAAATGCATGTATGCACAACTACGGTGCAGTATGGAGGTCTGCCTGCAGATCTTGCTTTCTCAACTCCATCACTGGTCAAATGATGGGTGGAGTGGCCGTGCTTGTTCGGACTGTCCGTGTCAGAAAGATGCTATGCTCTTTTTTTTCATTTCGACAGCCTCAAACTCTGCCTGTGATGACTGACCCTATCCATGCAAAAACGCAAAAAGCAGCAGCCAATCAGAGGGAAACTGGGTGGGTCTTTTCAGGTTACGTGGATTTTTGAATATTGGGCAGTCTTCATTACGGTGATAGAAAATTTGCCAGACACAGTCCCCTCAAATTTCAGCATCAGAAAGATATGTGTGTGTGTTGGGGGGAGGGGGGGAGTCTGCTTCAGCCAATAAGTGTTAGATTTGAAGCATTTTGATGCCCGTGCACATTAAATATTTTCATCAAAATGGCTAAAAACGAAGGCCAAAAACATTTTTCCTTTAAAGTAAAAATGTGACGTTCTACCATCCCTGTGCACACGTCGGTAAAATTAGAAGTGTTTGTCTGACGTTAGCTCCAGCCCAGTTAGCTCCGGCTCCTCATCCAACTCTTCGCCACACATACAGATGCAATGCAAGCCCACAAACACATAAAATAGCATTCCCTGTCCACTCAGGTGTTTTACTTACCTACCTGAAACACTTTGGCTTGGAAAACAGGAGCAGCTCAGTCTGAGCTCCCACACCCCCCAACCCCACCCCCACCCCTCAAAATCTAAAAGAGAGACACTTTCCTTAACCAAAGAGTTTTTACATTAAGCGAAACGGCGTGCATTCATCGCTCGGGTGTTAGCAAACACACTGTCCCAGCATGCTCCTTGGCTCCGAGCACATGGAGGGTCACAAGTCGGTTCCTAAAAAAGAGCCAAATACCAGCAGCGGAGGCCCCATCATACTGGCAGTGCCTCCCCCCCTTCTTATCCTCCCCCTACCCACCTTCCCTCACCCTCCTCCACCTCCTACCTCCACCCTCCCCTCTCTGAACCCCCCCGCCCCACACACACCTCCTTCTCTTCCCTCTTTGGCCTGCCAGTGTGGTTTGCCTTGGCTGACTGATAATAAGAGACACAAAAATCCTCTTATCCCCCCCCCCACTCCTTTTCTCTCCACTGAAATGAGTCACTTCCTTGCCAGGGCCTCGGTCGCTGGACCGCCGCCAGGAGATACCCTGCTATTTATTGCCCGTTTCCACCCCAGAAGAGGGGAGTCTGGGAAGGCGTTTTCAGAGGAGTCTACACACACACACACTAACACACACACTCACTGAAAACCCTCAGGGTGCATCCACACACATACAAATGCACCAACACATCCACACAAAGACACACAAACACACAGCAGAGAAAAGCCAAGCATGCTCATGCACAAACACACACACCCACACACACTCACACACACACACACACACACACACTTCCTGGCCTGGTTTTTAAGCATCCGACAGGACCCAGAACACGTTCTCCCCGGATTCCACGATTGATGTTTGCGTTCCTCCCCCGAGCTGCTAGCCTGCCTGTCTTTAAGGTCTCCGTTTTCCGTGACGTCCCACCGGGAGTCGGGGAGATTTATGTCCCTTCCCCTGCATTTTTCAGAAGGAAACTGCCTCGCTTTTTCTGACCACACATGCGACGCACAAACACAAGCCTGTGAGGTGGCGCACAAACAGTCTCTCATGATAAAAACAGATATGGCCGGAGCTATAGCACGGCTGCAGCAGGCTGAAAGTATGCATAACTTCTTACGCAGATGTTTTTTTGCACAGAGGCCATCTTTCATGACTGTATCAAATATGCATAAAGTCGATGATACCATGATGGAAGCGATCTGCAGCTGTGCACAGGATCAAATTAAGTTTTCATACTGCAGGAACTGTGCAAAGTGGCTAACTCCTGCGTGTACACGGAACATGCTAACCTGGAGGTCAATTCATCTATTCATGCAGAGCACACACTCTCAGACACACATGCACTTAACGCCCATAGTCCCATACAACCACATACACAAAGTCTCACACACAGGATCCTTGTGAATCCAAAACATTCCTTTCAGCTCAAGTTCAGGCACATCCCCCTAATAGAGGGGTTTGCACTTTTATTCATGGGCCCTTCTTTGGAATATGGCTGCTTTATAACTATCAGTACTTGTCGGGCCTTTTTTTTCACTACACTATATTGTCCTTCCAGCATTGCTTTGGAACGCAGAGGATTGTGATTTAAATGGCTTTTGAGTACTCTTAATCCACCGGAGGCACATAAGTCACACAAAGGTAGCTCCGAAAGGCCGGGCGAATTCCACCAAGCAAAGAGGAAGTCTTAAATCCCAAGCTTCGCTTAAATACCACGGAGGTGACTTATTAATGGAATGATTTTGACTTGTGTGTATAGATGGCCCTTGATCGAGTGTGATGGGCTCAGGTGGCTGGAAATAACACTAATACGGCGTGACAAAGGCTGTGGACAAATAGAAATTCTTTGGTCCTCTTCGCTTTTGTCCGCGGTGAAAGAAGAGGAAAGGTGTTTCTAGTCCGCCGGCAGAAAAGGCCACTTCAGGAGGACAAAGAAACACAGACGTGTGTGTGCACACATCCAGATTTGATGCGTGGATACACAAGTAAAGATTAGTCAAATGGTGTGTATTCATTCTAAACAGATTACTGAATTACACCTCACTCATATGTCTTCAATTACTTCTAATACGTCTTTAAAGCCACTATTGTTTATTCTTATCAGTCAACTGCTTTATGAACTGCATCACTTTCAGTCTGTAATATTAGATATTTTTGCAGAGCTTTTTGTACCTTTTTGCAGGTAAGCACCTTTACGTAACGTGCACACACTGATAATGCCTGTAAACACGCAAACACAGAGACACGACTGTTTCACGCTGAGGGAAGTTTCTCTTTAATCGCAGCTTCTCTCAGAAGAGTTTTAACAGTCTTTGTTTCATATCATTAAATTTTGGCAACGTGCTGCGGCTCAAGAAATGTGGATTCACTCAAAGTCTTTCAGCGTAACAGCACCGGTCAGCTGTCTAAAACTTCCTCCAAAAATAACATCCATAATTATGTGAATATGAAAATAAGCACCAAAAATGCATTTATTGTAGGATTCTTTACTATTTTGCAACACATATTCAAGTTAAGAGAAAGAAAACTGACCTTTTAATGACAGGAAAGAGATTTATGGTGAAAGTGTTTTTCGGAGAAATACAGACAGACTTTCCAAAGAGGATGGATTAAATGAATGACTGATTGTGCTTAAAAAAAAAGGAAAAAACAGAGAGAGTAAAATGTGATGTTGCTTCCAGCCACTTGTCAGTACACTGCTGCACTGCACAGACCTGTTTCAGAAAGCTTTCGCAAAAACTTTTTTTATCCGATTTGCATTTGCTTCATCCAGCGTGGGTGGGGTTTGCCGCGAACGGCAGGACAATGCACCGACTGTCAGTAAGAACTCACAACAAAACGAGAGCTCTTAAAACTTAATGACAAAACTCACATGACTGATAGTTAAGCCGACAACATCTAAGCAGTCCTCTGGTATAAACCCCACCCCACCCCCCCAACCAAAAGAAATGGATGGATGTTTTACTGTAAACAAGCATCTAAATTTAGCTCCATCATGAATCGTTTTCCCTTTCCTCTCTTTTCTCCTCGAGGCTTAACATCTCAAAGAGAAGTGAAGCTTTGTGTCGTATGTTTCTTTACAGGAAACGAGTTTCTGCAGCTTCTCGATCGATCATAAAAAAAAAGTGGGACTGCTCCTCTGTGCTGGGCTGCATTTTGACCCATTTTGACCTGTTCTGGGGCTGCAGGCTGGTGCACTGATCAGAGAGATCGTTCTTCATCTGGAAAGCCGCGGTTCATTCCCCAGTGACCCCCAGCAGCAACCCTGCTGAAGTGCATCTGAGCAGAGAAAATCCATACCTGCTGCACCGCTGCTGCTCTGAGGCCTCTTTCTGTTACTTTGTACGTGCTGACATGGTAAGCTACAGACTGAAGCATAAGTCACCCGCAGTTCTATAACTCTATTTTACTGTCTAATCACTGAATAGAGGACGACTTCCATGCACTTCCTGTCTGGAGACAAGGAAAGCAGACAACAAACTTGACTTCCTTAATGTCATCTTTGGTCTCAAGAAACTAAACCAGCATCAGAAGCAGGAAGGGAAAAACACAAGCAGCCAATCACAGCTCTTTCATTCCCCTCATAGTTCCTCCATAGATGCCACAGCACAAGCTTGAATATTTTTTAGGAGGTCGTTGTTCCTCTGATCCTGTGCATGAAGCTGCAGTAGGTGTGGCATAACTATAAAAAGTATATAAATAGCTTCATCATATAGATTTTAAGATGTTCCATAATTGACCCAAGTGATTGTGTCATAATTAAAGTTGAAGTTAAACCAGCAGGTTTCTTATTTATTAAAGGAGAGCAACAAATGACATTAAAATTTTCTTTAACTTCATCTGCATAATTCATATATAAATATTAGACATATTTTCTATTTCATTTAACATCTAGTTTCTCTATGCAAAATAATACCTGAGACATAAATATATATATGTAGGAAGTGGAGGCGGGTGAAGGGAAGACGGACAGAGAGGAAGATGACAGCAGGGATGGTGAAGGTCGAGGGTTAAAGAGAAAGAACGTGAAATTTATTCTGCTCTTTCTTTCACTCATGAAAGTCATCGAAGCCAACTTCCTTTTCTCAGGAGATAAGATCAGTCAGTGAAGGCGTCTGTGGGGGGGTTGGGGGTTGGGGGGGGTTAACGTGCTGGCAGGGCTCAGAGTAACTCGGCCACTAACGGCAGCATGTGTGTTTTTTTTCCTCGGCTTGTCCTGAGGCCCGGGGTGATCCGCCGCTGAAAGGAGCTCAGAGCAGCTCCATGGCAACAGAGGGAGGCGTCGGTGTGACCGAGGCCTGAGACGACCGACGACTAGTTTGTTTATGAATGAATGAATGAATGAATGAATGAATGAATGGACGAATGGATGAATTACATGAATGTTTGCTTTCACTCTAAAGAAAAGGAAAAGTTTCTATGTTGCTTTCATGCATCTTTTTGCTCATTATTAAAACTTTTTACTATCTGCTTTGTACTCAGATGTTCACTTTACATCTAAACTATCAATTCTGCAAAATATGCAACTGTATTTTAATATTTTTTGGATATTTATTCATCATCTTTCTAGTTTTTGCCGTATTATGCATAAACAGTTAAGTGAACATTGTATGAAAGCCTGGACCCCCTCACTCATATCTACTGCAGCCCTGTTTGAAAGTTCATTATTTCAACACCTGGAAACAGCGATATGTTTTTGTTTTCTTGGCATTTCTTGAAACTAAAGTTCAGTCTCGCCAAAGTGATGAGATAAACACAATGTGCAAAAGCCTCATTTCCTCTGGACTGAGCACCTCCTCGGTGCTTTTTAGCACAATATTCTGGGTTCTTGTTGAGTTCAGTTACCTTCATCCAGAGTTTTACATGGATAAACATGGCGGGTCAGACACTCATTTGCAGCCCAATTTTGTTATTGAGCAGTTTCTTTGTTAAAGTGTCGTCTCATGCAAACAAACAGCATGTTGCTCAGACAGACAGTCTGCTGTTCGTTAGCTAACAGGTCAGACGCAGTGATGAGCTCCATCATCAGTGGGTGCAGGAGCGAGTCCCCCTGCAGGAACCTCACAGACAGAACAGAAAGCATAAACACTCACTGAGCCTCTGTGATGTTTTGCAAGTGTTTAACAGCTCAATCTCTCTTAAAATAATTACACCTGAAAGGCAGAGATCCATCACAACTGCCCCAGTCTGGAAATTGCCCTCAGATGGGCACACACACACACACACACAGGCAGAGAGGAGGGGGGAGCGACATTTGTAAACTATTACATCTCCCCTTTCTTCCTCTCCACTTTTCCTTCCTGCTCTGCCTTTTCTTTGTCCTCATAAATCTTTTGCTCTGTGGACGATGATGATGATGATGATGATGATGATGATGATGATGATGCACATTTTGGTTGGTGGACTTGAGAGTGACTACTGTTTACACTGTGGGTATGTTTTCTGTGTGTGTGTGTGTGTTTTGCACAGTGTGAACGTGGAATCAGTAAAAGTCCAAGGATGCAAACTGATCATAATGTTTCATATTTAGCTGTAATTTTAGCTCTGACATGCACTATAATGGTTTAAGTATCTGAATTAGCATTGGAGTTAGCATCGGTATTGCTAGAAGTAAAATAGCAAAATGCAAGCGTAACAGTTCTGTTCATTTTCTGCACAAATATTGTGAAATAAAATGAAACTCATGACTGAATCTTCCGTTGCCCCTCTGGTTCTGTATTAAAAAGTCAAAAGTACAAGCTTATGTACACAAAACCTTAAGAGGAGAAGTAAAGATTACCAAGGAACATTTCAGAAAGAGACATTCAACCACAGAGGTTCAAGTTATGTCACTGTTTCACCAGGAGGCCCCTGACCATCTGTTTGGTCAGTTATATCACGACACTGCAGAGTCCAGAGTCATTCCCGAGATCTGAACATGTGGCAAAGTCACTAAAAAACAGAACAACAAACAACTATCCTGGTTAATAAAAACTTAGTTGGAATAGAAAATAAAAGTAAACGTTAAAAGGTTAAAATTACATCACAGTTTCCATTACAAACACCCATCAGTTCACATCACGTCTGCAGCTGTCCACGTCCCTGTCTGTTCGGACTCATCTAAGCTTATATCAGTTCACTTTTAGAGTCGTTATCAATGTTAAATACGACGGGTCATCGATTTCTGTCCAAGGTAAATGAAAACGTCGGGCCTGCACGTTCTGAAAAGATGGACAACATTACACTTCATGCAGTTAACCAGGAATTTGGGTCAAAAGTCACCCAACAAATTCCCTGATTCACCTGATCTGGAACCATTAGACTACTTATCCTTTCCTTAAGATGACAAAGGAGTTCAGTTGTCACCATTTTGACAGTGATAATGATGTCACTGATGTTGCGCGCCACTTTCTGGAGGACCAAGACGCAGACTTCTACAAAACAAAGGATGCAACTGTTCAGTGACTGCTGAACAAAGTGTGCAAATGTGGGCGAGAAGTATGTTGAAAATTAAGTGTGCAAAGTTTTCTTAACTCTTTCTATCTTATGCCATAAATTTATCATTTTCTTTCTTTAAGTACAGTTATTATGGTGCATTAGTCAGTTTCTAGTTAAAGATCTACAGCACTGATTCATACATATGGCTGGCCTCTTTGGTGCTGTGGTGGTTGATGGGTAAAAGGACTTGTAGAAACACTTTTCCATACAAAACTGACAGAAAACACCAGCTTCTTTGACATATTAATGTCCATAACACAAAGCTATAGTATCATTAATTATCCAGGAGTCTGCAGTGGAACAACGTTGAAATTACCATTAATCCATGAAATGCTAATTTACAGTTGAGGGGGAAAAACTTTAAGAAGCAGCTGCAGCTCAGTATTTTTAGCTGTATTTGAAATCAGTCCTTTAATCCTGTAAGTTTTAAGGTTTTCTGGTTTAAACCACAATACTGTCAAAATATCCTCCGTTGGAAACAACCAGTATTAGATTAATAGTTTGTTAAAGTAAAGCAGACCGTCATGTTCGGCTCTGGTAAGAGTGAGACGTGCGCACTCTGCTGCAGCGCGTTACAGTCCGAGCTGCTGTTGTTGTGAAGGTCTGTGATACAGAACTAGTTAATGTTTACCCAGAAAATATGTAATTGCAGACTTCCCCCTAATAAACCGTTCCAGAATGCAGACCACAATCCTCCTCCTGCAACATTATTATTATCTGCAGGCCTCGAGGACCGACTCCCTCATTCTCCCTCTCTGCTTTTTCACACAGACATACATTTATACACACACACACACACACACACACACACACACACACAAACACACACAGCTTTAAATATAGAGATGATACAACCGAACTGACAACATGTCTAATCAACCTTTGGATGGTCAGTCCAGCCAGATGCAGAGCTGTTATGAAATGAAAAAAATCTGCAACATTTTGACCTAAAAAAAAGTAGAGTAAACAAAGTGTTGCGTTGCAAAAGTTACTCACTGACAGAAACCGGAGAAGCTGGCGAGTTTTTACAGCTCAGATTTCACAACAAGCTGCTAAATGATGCACAGCCCTCTTGCATCAAATGTTTTTTGCTCGTTGCCTTTGTAGGTCAAAGCAGCACAATAACTAAAGACTGAAATCTAATCTGAAGCTGTTAATAAATGAGTTAAAAAAAGCACAGAGTGTTATGCTCTTTGAACTTCCTGATGAAACGTCGCTGAACTACGGCAGCAGCAGTGTAGAGTCCTACAAAAACCTGCAACCTAATATTTTCTTTTATTACTTCCTCTTAAGGGTCCTCTGTGCAAAAAACAAGAGCAAAGTAAAGTACATTTCCTGCTCGGCGTGTTTTATTTTTCAGTATGGATTAATCAATCACACTGACAGTAAAGGAGGAAGCCCAGTGATGATAAAAACATAACAATAGCTGTCAAAAACACTGGCCGGCTTTTGCACTCTGTAACCTGGGTGGGTGGGAGGGATCACAGGCTGTTAACGCTTTACAGAACACCACCTGACACGACAACTGTGCCATGTTTACTTCAATAAAAAAGTTATTTTAGGATGTAACACAGGTAAGATGCTGCTGCTGCTTGTTTGTAGTTTACAGACCATATTGTTACAGAAACCTTGTGTTTAAGACGGTGGTCTTGCATTCAGAAACACTTTGGGCACAAAATTACCAAATAAATGCTAATTATCACATCATGTTGCTTCAAGTTTATACAATTTTAAGTTGTTCTCTTACTTTTGTGAGCAAATCATTGATCTGAAACTCAATAATGAAAGTGTTCTGTAAGTATTTCCCAGTAAATAATAAATCTGGCTGCAGGTCTCAGTCAATATTATAAATAAAAATCATCAATCAGGTATGATTAACAACTTCCAGTTAGTCCTGTAAGCTCCGCCCCTCCTGAGTTTGGGTATGGACACAAATAACTTCGTCGTTGAGCAGATACAGATAGTATTGACCTCGTTCATCCCTGTCTGACATGTCCAGCTCTGAATCTGCAGACCAGAGTTCACATGTGAAAATGTTTCTGTGCAGAAAAATGAATCAAGCTTTTCAAGCTTTCAAACATCACAATCATCACGTGAAAACAATCACTGTGAAACTTTATTTATCTCACTTAGACTGAAGACTGAAAACTGAAGATAACGTTGAAGTTCAGTTTATAACTTTTCTGTTTGAGCCGCCTGCAGAAAAATCCCATTGTGTAATGGGAAAAATACAATAATTCTCTCTTTTTTTTGTCATTCCTGACAAAAAAATAATACACGTTTTGCAGATATTTGAGTTTTTACGTGACAGCAGTGATATTTCTTAAACACAGGCTTATGGTTTCACCCAGCAGCTCAGGAAGAATGTTAATATTCAGGTCAGATAAAAAAGTAGCTCCCTGTTTCCGGCCACGGCTGTAATTTTTACGCCACAAACGTAATGTTGGACGTCCCGGTTGAGGCTGAGGTTGGCTGACGTCGCTTACATTCATGATTACCGTTTGTAACATGTCTTTAAAAGACCATTTGGGATGGAATTATTTTATGCTGGATTATTTTTACATTCTGCTTGGGCTTTTTTGTCATGTTGGAGCGCTAACAGTAGCTTGCTCCTTGATTTTCCTCTTCTTTTTACAAAGACTTTCTGGTTTCTGCTCTGCTTTCGCTGTAATAAGAGCGGGCATCTGCCTCCAAGTCTGCCCAGTTTAATATATAGAGACAAATTGCATTACCTCAGTCCTGAGAACTGTGTAAACAGACAAGATGGCCACCGTGTCATTACTGGGACTTTCCTTTGTAAAAGTATTGCACTTTCGCTGAATCGTAATTCAAGTCTAAGAAGTTGAAGCCTTTGGAAAAAAAAGTGCGGTTTGAAAATATGAATGGAATCAAATTGATAAAACAACTGTTTTCTTTTCAACTCATGTATTCAGTACTATCTTAAACATAAAGAAGATGTAAAACCACTTATAGTGTCAGTAAACAACACATCCAACATTCCCAACTGAACGTGTTTCCATGATGACAGTTTCCAAAGTTTCCAAAGCAAAAAGGGAAAAAATAAGAAAGTATTCTGACTTTTATCTCACACTTTTATCTTACAAAAGTTCTCACATTTCCTTGGTCACCAGAAACAATCATGTGCCATTTGCTACAAAGCAGCTGATATTCTCTTAAAAGTCCAGTGTTTGATTTAGTGGCATCTGGTGGCGAGGTTGCAGACTGCAAACAACTTAATACTCCTCACCCTTTCCCTCCAACTCTGCAGGAGAGCCAGTGGAGGCTGCAAAACTCACAGAAAACACAAGGTGCCCTTTGGACCAAAGAGTTAGATTTGTCCACTCTGGGCTTCTGTAGAAACATGGAGGGGCAACATGCTGAGGACCTGCTGCCTCTCTCTATGTAAAGAGCTCATTCTTTGGTCATTAAAAACACAACAACTCCCATTTTTAGGTTATTATAAACCAATAAATCTTAACTTTAAATATAACATTCAGTTTCTCTCAATAGATGTTCTTAAATCCAACACACAAGGCCTTTAAATTCTTCTGCAACGCTCCAGACTTAATATGCAAAGTTTGCTGGTACTGAAAATAATAAAATATTGAAGTGCCTCCTTAAGAGAGAAACACACTTGATCAGCTAAAGAAGTCCCGAGGAAACTTCAAACTCAGTCAGTGGAGCTACACAGCAACTGCATTTCAGAAAAAGTCGGTAATACTGACTGATGCAACGACATCAGTGATGACAGAACAAACTTGTTCTGTTCAAAGAAGAGCGACGATCGCTGCGCTGTTGGTGATTCTGTAATAAATGTGATTTATGGTTCATTGTTCAGGTTCTGACGGTGAAGCAGGTTTTTAAAATATCTTTGCCAAACAGCAAGACAATGCACGTTTGTACCAAACTGCGAAGCATTTAAAAACTTGTTTCTCTGGAACACTGGCACATTAATCACTTTTATTTTTTTAAGTTTTTCTTGGTTATGATAACATTGTACTCAACAAAAACATGGCTGAGGTCTGGAAACACGGTGACATCACTACAACAGCGTCTGACTGGCAAGAACGAGCAGGTTGTAAACAAGCAGACAGTTAAACCAGATTATCGAAACCACTTTATTTGGAGGTGAGCACACACAGGAAATTTTTTTTTGCACACGTTCCCAGATCTCAGCGGGCGAGTAGGCCCACGATGTTATTAATCCAATATGAATGACGGCCAGAGCTGCAGTCCAAGCTGTAATAAACTGGAATCATCCTTAAGCACAGGAAGGAAACGACACAATTCGAGTACCACGCGAGCCTTGGCACCCGTCCGTGCCAGAAGATGAAGCAGTGGAGCAAAACAGGTGAGGATAATAATAAATCACAACAAGTCCACCAAATGACTCCTGATGCCAAAGTCAAATTCAGTCACTGCAGCACAGAGGAGGGGAGGCGGAGCCTGTGAGGAGTGTTTTTCTTCTTCTCTGCCTGTGGGAAAAACGGGGGCTCGGGACATGCTGGCATCCCACGAAACACTGAAAAGGGGCGGATGGTGGTGGAGGTGGTGGTGGTGGGGTGGGTTTTCTTTCTTTTTCTCCCCTTCCTCTAACTCCACACTGCCTCGCTGCCCTCGACTCCGCCTCTTCCGTGAGCTGGGAGGCGGTCGACGAGTGTGTGTGTGTGTGTGTTTCACTCTGTGTGTGCGCGTGTGGGAGGTGTGGGGGGGGGCTCTTATTAAAGCCGAACGGAGTGGAACCTCTCGCATTGTCTCCCCGCCCCCCCCTCGCCGCCTCACCCCCTGTCTCCCTCCTCCTTTCTCCCGGGACAAAGAATGCCCTGAATGCCTGGCGTCTCCTGCAGTGTCAAATAACTAAAGGATAGGTGGAACGGTGCGAGGGCCCAGGAAGAAGACGAGGAGGACGAGGGAGAAAAAAAAGACAAATCAGAGGAAGTTATGGTTGACCTGATTATGTGCAAAGCTTGTCCTCCTGTGTGTTTATGTAAATTATCCTTCCATCAATCTTTTCCGATATCAAGCCTTCAAACCTAAATGTCAGATCTTCCTGTGACGCCCTAAACGAGCCATTTTTTTTCTGATCCACTGCCTCTACGGAAAATATTCGTTGTGTATATTCGATGAGCATTAGCCAAAAATGCAAAGAGCTTCAAATCTGTCAAAGTTGGACAAATTTTTTTTTACACTAAAAACCACCGACCCTGAACTTCACATCCTTTCTAGGAGTTTTCTCGCAGATTATAACTTCGTTTCTGAGAGCGAACAGTCATTACTCGAGCAACCAACCAGACGCTGCTTGTCAGAAAAACGTAAATATGGCCGAGATTAATTTTGTCAGCCGAGCTCGGAGACGACATGTTATTATCTGAAAGTATTGTAACAGCACTTTTGGCCCAGCAAGTGCTCATACCTAAACGACAAAAATGAGCTATCTGTGCTCTCTAACATAACTTATATGAGCATTTCTTGGCTTGTTGCCCCCGGTGGGACAGAAACAATCTATCAGTGCTTTTTTTTCAAGTTTAGGCCACTGAAGGGTCAGATTCACTCCGACAACACTGAGGAGAAGTTCACGCTGAGAACTTTAACCATAACGGCGTGAGCATCGGCGCTGATGAACGATAACGCTCGTGTAAACAGTGGCAGCAAACTGTGACGGAAGCTCAGGAAAATGCATATTAATGATCTGTTATCTGTTATCTGTTGTATATGTTTTGCAGAGAAACAAACAGAAAAACCAGAGAAATATGAGCTCTTAAAAGACAAGAGGGGTTCAGTAAATCCTGCAATCACTTACAAGGGCTTTGGTCATTAGGAGACACATTTTATTCGTGCTTTTGTATGAGTCAATGTTACTCTCCTTTGCTACATTTCATCACTGGAAGGCAACAGTTCGAAACCGATATAAACAAATATTAGAAGCACTTCTGCAACATTTGTGTTTCAGAGGGATTTTGATTTGCTGTCGCTGCTTCTTTCATTCATAAATTGCTCTTAAAGTTGATACCAGCGAATGTGGGCAGCGCCTAAGAGTCTACAGCCATGCTAACAGCTCTGTGAGGCTGTAACAACATTAACAATGAAATTAAAAACTCCCATGATCCCACACTACTCCACTGATCATCAACTACAGACTGAGAAACAACCAGAGGCAGGAATTACATGCATGAAGGTTATTAAAAGGGTTAAAAAAGACTTTGATTACAAAAAAAATGTCCTCAACAGTTTCCTGTTTTTTGCTACTGAATGTAATCTGTTTGAAGCTGAACAACTGTTACCGCTTAAAGGAGAGTAATGAGTAATCTCTTTGGTTTTTGGTATGAAGTTACTACATATATGTTTACGAGGTTGTTTTCGTGCCTGATGTCAACAACATAATTTAAGATTTAATTTTTTTTTTTTTTGTCTCCCACAGTTAAAAATCCGAAGAAGTCACACTGCAGTAATCCTCTTTTAATTTGATTGATTATGGGAGTGGACGGTTCCATTTCTTAATTTCAGCAAAAACGAAATCCAATAATTCATGTGATGCTGTTTTGTCTCATGCACTGAACTGTTTACTGGCAAAGCCGAAACGCATATTTCACTTGTCATTGCATTTGCCAAAGTAGTCTTATGAAACTACAAGTGTGGTTTTAAAATTATGTCCCATGAGATTTGGCACTCATTCCTACAAACACACACACACACACACACATACTGTAACTCTCTGTTTCGCATGTACACACCCACTCAGACACATCGCAGCCCTATCATACAGTGAATGTAATGGGTGACCGTGCTAATTGCTGCAGCAATCCGAAGCACCGAGGACGCCGCGGCCTCACAACCACATGAAATCATCCCGTTCCACAGGCAGTGTGTGCAAAAAAAAACGGCCATCCATCAAGCTGTCACGCTAACCTCATTCTCCTCCGAAGGTAGGAAGTGAAACTCTCTCACACACACAAACACACACAGACACACACACAGTCTGTGAGAAGAATGACTTCATCCTCAGGACACACCATCCATTACAGGGCCACGGTTCAAGCAGACAGAGAGTCGGCCTTCAATCTAATAATTTGCTTTGTTTGAATCTGCTCGCTGCCCCGGACAGGCGGCTCTCGTTGCCTCAGGGTGTCTTGAATTGTTCCAAAACTCGCTGCGTTTGCCAGTGTAGAAATACATTCCCTCCATCTGCATCTGGATCTGAACACAGATCGAAACAAAAGGCACGAACCGTTTGGACGAAGCATCCGAACCAGCGGTGGGTCCAGCTCTCTTTTGTTTTCGTGCGTGTGATCAGACGTGTGAGAGGCTGTGAGATGTTCGCTGGTTTCAGCGTATCTGCATTCGTTTATGCAATTAAGTTTATTAAAAGCAAAACATTTCTGGAGTTTATGAAAAACACCCCGTGTTAGCTTTTTAAGAAATCACAATCCAAAGAAAACTTTGTTCAGTTGTCTGCTGAGACCACAGAGTCGAGTTCTTTACAGAATTTGGACACATTTTCTCCGTACTGAGGAAGAAACCACTGCTGCAGCCATTTCCACCATCCTGCCTCCACCTTTATGGAAGTTCTGTGTTAAACTGATGGAGCACATCCTCAGTGTCAACACTAGTAAAACTTAAGAAATGTGCATAATGCTCCTTCTGTAAAATAAGTTTGTACTTTAAATACTGACATACTTTTGCTGTACTTTTAAGATGTTCAGCTTTAATTTTAGTTCAGTCCTGATTTTTTGTCAGTTTCCTCCACATGAAGGGTTTTAGGTTTTAAATGCAGTTGAGTCAGACTTAAATATGCATAAAAACTCTATTGAGGAAAAGAGGAGGAGGAATCAAATCCTTCTTTAGAGACACTTTGGTCGCTTATAATTTTAAAAACTTATATTTTTACGGACACATTCAGTGTTTATGTACATGCACAGAAACATCCAGGTCCTAATAAGATAATAAGAGTTAAAAGACATGTTTGTATATCTGAAGCACTCAAATGAACAAAAGGGAAAGAAGTTGGAGTTGTCAAACATGTTCATTTAATTCTTGCCACAGCTTCACACCAGTCATGGACCACCAGGTGGCGTCATGCAGATTCTCCTGCTTTTGGTGCCATTTGGCAGAATACCACCAACAGTGGCTCACCAGCTGAGATAGGATGAAAGTTTGGCTTAGTGCTGATCGCTGGCATGATATGCAAGTGCTTAGCAAATGGCCCGTCCTACAGAGGAAAACTACAGTAACTATGCCGCAGCATGAAGCTGCAACTTTTTTCTAGTCAACCAGGCTTCTTTCATCTGTTGATCAAAACCATTGTGGGCTTGTGATATGAGAAGGCTGTGGGAAAAAAACTTGGTTTGGTTTCAAAGGGATTTTGTGGATAAAGTTGGACTTCAGTGCAAAAACGCGCTCTCTCCAACCAAGGAGGTGAAGCCGTGGAGCGGAGAGACGACACAGACTGCAGATAGTAAAGATCAGAACCGAAAACAAAACGACATGACATGCTGAGACTGAATAAATGTTTGATGAAGAATCATTATGTGGAACTGCTATCATACAGGAAAAAAAAGAAGATCATTTAAAAGACAGAAATGTCATGAAAAGTGAAGTAAAAAGCAGCTGCAGGAAGAGACACGATGACAGACATATGGATGCAACAGACACATGGTGTTTGTATTGAGAAATAATCAGCCTGCACTTTTTTTTTTTTTTTTCTGCACTCACTGACATGAGATATGATCTGCAGGATGGAGAGGAAAAGCAGAGGGGGAGCATGAGAGCCAGAAATTAGATGTTCATGTGTGTGTGTGTGTGTGTGTGTGTGTGTGCACAAAGAAGACAACGTCACACAGTTTACGAGGTTTTGTCCTTCTGTCTCCGCAGACCGGACTCTTAAAAAAAAAAAAAAAAGGGTAAAAATCAGGCAATATTACTTCAGGTCCTTTGCTTCACTGCCCGCCTATCAAATACACAAAGTAGTTAAATGAAATGACTGGAAAGTGCACTTTGAACTCAACCCCTGGCAGAGGTCCCATTCAAGCAGAAATGTAAAAGTTCCTGTCCTCGGTGGGGCCCCCTGTTCAGGGTGTCCCTATAAAAAGACTTATGGCTGGTTACAGCAGCTTGGAGAGAAGCCCATAGATGGCCCAACAAGCCTCGACGAGCATTATTTCCTACCGGCCTCTTTGTTTGGTGAAGCCTTTTTTTTGGCAGGGTTCCTATTGCAGCGCTCGACTTCCCATTGAGAAAACAACCAACCCCCCCTACCAACACCACCACCACCTCTACCCACCCACCCACCCACCCAGCCCTCTGCAGCCACCACCACCACCATGCAAGGCACTCACAAATTCAGCCGTGAGCTGCTAAACCTCACAGCTTCTGGCCTCCTCGCGTTCTTTAACAAATTAGTCGAAGCTCGTTTGCTCAGGTTGAGTTTGTTTGATTTTTTTTTTTTTTTTATGAAACCTCACAGCACATAAACTGAACATTCATCACGGATCCTTTTTTATACGCGTCTCGCCCTCCTCCAGGAGTCGGTCGGTGGTGTAAATAAAGTAGCACCTCCTGCTTATTGTTTTCGCTGCTTTTTTTATGAATGAGCCACGTAATCAAAGTTCACTATTGTTTTATTATGGGGGTAATTTATCAGTGTTCCAGGAGTTAATGGTTTCCTTGCCCGTCTCGCCTGTCAGCTTGTTAAGAACTGAAGCTCTAAATGAAGTTTGAGTGTAATTTATAGTTAACTGATCATATAAATTTACACTCCATTACCAGACAAATTATCTTAATAAAAGGTCCTGTAAACAATTGTATTCAATCAGCTTTATTTATCCCTCATGAACGTTTTTCTGAGCATTTCTGAGCAGAAACGACTCTTGGACATTGGACTGAGTCATTTGAAGTAAATGAGCCGCGGGGTTAAAACAGGTTGGCATGGTTCGGCATGTCAGTCACAGTCCACAAGCAGAACACAGTAGCACCTTTCCATGTTGCCCGGCTGCCTGTCAGCAGCTACATTAAGCCATTACACAAGCGTGGAAACCGCCCCCGTGGCTGGCCCACACGGCACACATCCGCTCAGGGATACATACCATAATTATCCCCCCCACTTCATACTCATCTCCCCTGGCAACTGCAATCATACAGCCCAAATAGCTCGGGCTAATTCATTACTTTGGTGGAGGGAATTTGGCTGCCTGTAATGACACCAATTGCCCTGACCTAAACGCTGTAATAGGACCTCTCGGTGCACTGGCGAGGAAATGGCTGCAATTGAGGCTCTTCCACTTCCTAGCAACCGACGCTCGGGCCTACAATTTGAAGAGGGGAGGGGGGGGGATGCTTTGCATTACCTGTGCCCCGCAGCTTGAAATGCAGCCCTAATGAAGGCGAAATTGTATGAATTAAGCAGACTTCATGGGGGAGGCAACAAACAGAAAAGTGGAAGCATGTGTGTCAAAATGGGTTTTCTCGTTAATTCGGTGGCTGGGCTAACGGCGAGATTAGAGCCGACCGGAATTTGCCTGGTCGGGCAATCAGGAAAGACCAGAGGGGAAACAAACACAGGCCGTCTGTTTGGTCCCTACTGGACACAGAGGGAGAGAGGAGGAGGAGGAGGAGGAGGAGGAGGAGGAGGAGGAAGGGAAAGGTGGTGGAGGTGGTGAAGGCACGAAGGAGGGAGGTGGGAGGTGGAGGGAAGGGGGGGCTCTCGCTACAGTTCCAAGGAGTAGAGTCCAATATTTAACAGCAAACTGCGAGGGTTAGTGTTTCGCAAGACTGACCTGGGTCAAATAATATTAGCAGAGGCTTTTTATGATGTGTTATATACTGCTGAGGTGCCAGATGGAGAGGGTGCACCAGGCTGGACAAAACAAGGAGGGAAAGAAAGTTCAAACAAGCACGGGAGAGTGAGCGTTGCTAAAAGTGTAAAGAAAAAAAACACCATCCGAGGGATAAAATGCTCCGACTGGAGACTCTGAACAAGATAACATGAAGGCATTTGTAAATTTAATGTTGACTACAGAGTGAAATTTGCTTTTCCAAAAGGTTCAGTAAGCATTTACAAGCAAGTGTTGCTCTATTTACATAAAAATATGATTTCTTTTATCATTCTTTTCTGTAGCTTTTGGTTTGATTAGTCAGTTTTTTAGATATTGCATCTCTACTAGAAACAGAACTACTTTCTAACAAAGAAAAAGTACATATGAAAGGTGAGACAGTGACTTTTATTTTGGTGAACAGATTCTTTAAACCTCTAATTCACTTTTAATCTGTACTTCAGATTTTTTAAAAACACATGGTGAAGTTAAATAACACTCTTGCATGAGATTATTCTCCTCACCGTTCAACTTCAGCTTCAATCCAGTTTATGAACTGAGCACTTTGAAATGAGCTGATACAATAAATCCAGACTCATAGGAGCAAAACAACACCTGTCTACATTAAAGGAGCAGCCGCAGATAGAAAACAAACTCAGCCTCGGCAGCTATATGCAGCCTGAACGCCCAACATCACCTCGACAAACACCACAAAACACCGGCTGGCCCCGTTTTAGCGCTGGATCACATCTCTGCGCTCCCATTGGTTGGCTCCTAATAAAAGCAACACTCTTTCTACCGGCCCGTCTGTTGGAAAGCCTACCTGTGGGATGAGGTATGGATCGTGGCGTCTGATTGGTCGGGAGGTAACGTTATCTGGCTGATCTTCAGTCGGGGAGAATGAGGCCAAGAGCTTGACGGGACCAGAATAGAGATCCAAAGGTGGAACTGGTGAGCAGATGGAGATCAGAGGAGTTCATCTTTCTGCCTGTGGTCCAGGTGAACTGTCTCACCCCCCCCCCAAGAACCTGCAGAGGAAAGACAGGAAGGACAGGGACTGGATCCTGTTGTTTAACGCTGGTTTCCTTTGTTTTTGGATGTTTTTATTTGGTACAAAAGCTGCAAAATTAGAAGTTCAGCCTGGTGTGAAAACTCCACATTTAAGTCCTTAAGTTGTTAATGTGGAATCATGTGTTTGGTCTTCCATCAGCAAACAAATAACCAGAAACAATGATAACAACGGAGAACAAACTCAGGTGCATTCACAAACAAACTGAATCAAATCAGAACCGTCACACAGTATTAAAGTTTAGAGCTTACTTGCGTCCACAGGTGAAATCACTTCTCAAACTGTCTCAGAGATGCTGACAGATGCGAAGAACTTGGAAGCTTTTAAATGTCTGGAGTCAATTTCTTGTCCATTTTTTGAAATCATCAGCAGGTGTAACCGCTGCTCATGAAACTTAAAAACACATCAGTTCAGAACAGCAAATCCCTCAAATCAGGTCGGCTGTTAGCAGATAAAAAAACCACCAGACTCAGCTGAGAAACTAGTTAAGTTCACGTAAACGTCATGAAGTTCGTCTGCAGGAAACTTGCAGTGACTCTTTGCTCCTTTTACACTGAATTTGCCATGAAAATATGTGACAGCACTGACATATTGAATCACATGTCAGTCTGTCTGAATCTGACGTACTTCCTGATTAAACAGGATGTTGGGGGCGGGACTTAACACACTCAGGGATCAGTGTAAACCAATGGGATGTCACTTTGGGAAAAGATGACCTGTGTGACTGGATGGGAGATGACAAGAGGCGGGACTTCCTCATCACTCGAGATGCTTCATTGGTTTTTTCCTTCCTGTTTGTGCAGGTTGACAGTTTTTTCACGAAGTTGAAATCTTCATTTCAGAAAAAGAAAACATGATTATTGATTAATTTAACAGGGAAAACACACAGTAATACTTTGCATTTGCATTTCCTCTTTACTCGTCCTGTAAAGTATTTTCTGTATTTACCTGTTTCAAGTTCTTAAGTAAAGTTCACCAAGTTTTCCTCTATGAGCACAACTACAAGCAAGATGCTTTTACTTAATATTGGCAAACTACATTTTGTGGAAATGAATAAATTGATTGTTGCATGTGAAGGCAGATTTCTTTGTGGAAACAGGAAGAAAGGGGAAGAATTAGATGCTAAAAACTGGAGAAATCAAGAACACAGAAGCAGAGCTTTAAAAAAAATCCATAAAAATCCACAAAATCAGTGTTTACTTTTTCTTTAAATCTTGGACCAAACTCTGATTTTTCCTAAACTTGACTGAATGTTTCGGTAACTTGACCGTAATCAAACCTGGAACCTCAGGTCGTACACAGTTGTTGCAAAATTAAGCTGAATTATTGAAAATAGTTTTTTTTTTAGAACATATGCTTTATATTTGTTTGTGGGGAAAATACAAAGGGTGAACTTTATATTTTTTTTAGCCACAAATCAATGGTTTAGTTTGCAAACTGTGATGCCCAGTAAACTGTTGATATATCTGGAAAGATCGTCCTCGCTCCCTCGGGGACGCTCAGTGTGATGATGGGTTTACCTAACTGATTAACATTGGACCCAAAGTTTGTATTCCACTGTTTGAAAGGAAAAGACTGCCCTTCTCTTTTGCATTTTTCCAGTGTTTTGTGCCACTCTGAGAAGTGGGTCAGAGCAGCGGAGGAGCCCACCACCACCAGTCACTTTCTGGCTGCTTCAAGTCACGTCACATAAACAATGGCACTTCATGGGGAGAGTCTCGTCTTCCTTCCTGCCCGGCTTCCTGTCGATCGTTCTGCCTGACTTGGCAAACTCAATGTGTCTTACCCCCCCCTTTTTCTCCTCCTTCACCCCTCCGCGCCCCCCCCTTTACCCTGTCTTCTACCCAGCAGACCTTGCTCCCTCCTGAATCAGACAGCCAAGTTACTCCAAACTGAGGAAGGGAAGGGAAAAGTGGGATGACAAAGAAGAGATGATAAATGACAGAGGAGCCACAATGGTCCTCTGTGGAAGTGGAACATACCAAGTCAACAAGTAGGGTCCATTGACATGTAGATAGCGGTGGTGGCGGGGTGTGAAGGTATTGAATGTACTGTTTGGCACCTACAGTGCAATAAACTTTTAACCCCGCCCACGACCTCCAGCTCCTTTCTCATGCGGGCCCTTCTGACCAGATTGATGATAGCGGTGCACTTCCTCTGCAGGGAGCGCGACCTTTCGCTTGAATAAGAGCTGACCGTTAATTAGCCTGTCTCATTAACATTCAAGGCCAGTTTTCTTTTTCTTTTTTTTTCTTTTTCACTCACTTTCAGTCTGGAAAATGATGAATTGCAGAAATGATTAAAATCAGGATGAGTGAAGAACCTGCACATGAGCAAATCATCGACCCTTTGAAGGACAAAGGCTCAACTGTTTTGCAGTGAATGTTAGTCAGCTGATCCGTCTCTAAAAATATCACATTTTTACTTGTTTCTGCTAAAATATTTTCATTTTTTCTTGATTAACTTCCTTAATCTCCCATCATATTTGCCTAATTTAGCTTTTTTAATGGAGTTATAAAGGAATGACTGTGTTCTTTCTGTTTGTTTATTACAAAATAAGTCATTTACAAGAAAATAATATTAAAACTGCTCGCTGAAACATGTTCACAGATTTGTCAGTTCATTGATGTAAATAAAGTTTTCTAACAATTATCAAGAGGTATGGTAACCTTTACATTAATTCTGTCCTTTTTCTGATGAAATATTTTTTAAAATAAGGAAATCAGATTGGAAGAAAAACATTCTTGTCCATAGTACCAAAACATTTCAGCTCGCTGCGTTTCATTGGACAGCTTAAACAGAAAAAAAACACAACTTGATACTTTATTTGTAAGCCACACAAACTTTTACGTTGTTGATCCGTAATAATTTCTATATTTTGTGTGTACACCTACTTTTTCACGTACTAATGTGCATAAATGTACTGACTATTCTTTATAATCTACTTTTATATGCCCTAACTACTTTAAAATTTAATGATCTTGTCTTTTGCAAGTCATTAAAAAAAGGGGAATAAAACTTCCTGCATGCACACACACTTATCCAAGTTAATAAAGGGATTCTGATTTTGAAACACTTTGGCTCACTCGCCTTCCTCAGGAAGTCATTCTGTCACTTTTCAAAGCCAAACTCAATAATATAGTTCAATCTGTGACCTCTGTGAGCCTTTTAGTGGCTGTAAAGGCTCACAGTGTTTATGGCGTGTTCTTCCAGAGGATGCAAGATAACTTTTATGTCTTTTATAGACCTATTTGGGTCAATACTATGATCACCTCGTCTGGTACAGACTTGGAGAAGAACAGCAACCTTTAGCATTATGAGTTACAATTTCCCCTCTAATCAAGAAATTTATTGCCGTTTTAATGGCATCCTGACAACTTTGTTATCTGAGTCTTGGATCGTAGATAGCGGAAAGAATGTCACAAAGTCCAGAGAAAACCACATGCAAGAGGAGAAGCTGGAGAGCACACGTCGTCTCTGTGTGGAGTTTTAACTCTTCAAAGTCTTTATTTGTTGCTTAAGTTCATTCATGAAAAGGCTTTTGTGAAGTAAAATGTTCTGTCTGCCCTTCCTGCCTTTGTTTTTGTCTTTCTATCCAGCGTAGTATCACAACAGACAGAAGAAATCAAGGAAATTTAATATGAAACATTCGTGCACTCAGACAGGACAATCAACACGACTAAAACAAAGATTTGTGTCTGTGTGTGTGAATCCTAAAGATCTAAATCATGTGACTATTTCAAACTGATTTTTTTTTACATTTGACCAAATCAAATCCTCCCTGAATCTCAACCAAAGTGAATCCAAAAAATTTAACGTTGTGACTCTTTCTTACAACGAAAAGACATTTTTGTGACCTTAACCAAAGTGTTTTTGTCGCCTTAAAACAAACCACAAACTGGACTCAGACTCTGAATTCTAGTAATAATCATAGACTCCGACCTCCTGACTGAAACTCCATAAACCCACATTTTATTTAATCATGCACACATGCAGCAGAGATAAGAGCTCATCACGCTGGAAGTCAGGAAAAGAATGAAAGATTCAAGTCTGTGGACGTGATCCTTGCAGCTTAAACTTTGTCACTGTTTAACAAAGTTACGCTGATATTTTGCTTCGTCACTTTGTGTCTCTCTGCTCTAACTTTCACTCCATTGCAGTGAGTTAGAGTTAGAGTTGTTATCGACCTAAAGTTATTGATTATGAATTATTTATGTTCTCTTTTTCTTCTTTCAAAGACAATCACTCACTCTACAAAGAGATAAAGAGCTCCTCTTCCTCAATCATTAAGACAACATTGCAATGGACAGCATGAAATACAAAAGTCAGATTTATAATGTCCTGGAATCAGATACAGCAACAAAAAAATACACTGATCTTAAACTGATCATGAGAAGACGGAGTGCTGGGAAAAAAAACAGGAGGAGAAAGATGTGGAAGGGATTTTTTTAACTGCAGGCGGCCAGCTCCCAGCGTTGAGAGCTCTTTTAAGGCTGCACCTGTACGACATGTCGGGGGTGAGTCTGGAGAATTGATGGGGACACAGTGAGTTTTCTAACCCCCTCAGGAAAGGAAAGAATTAGTGGGGGCCTTTGTTGTCTGCACTAGCTACACCTCATATATATTTTAAAGGCACCAATACAAGAGGGCAGCCTAACTTGAACTCCCTCCCCTTAAAAATAAAAAAAAATTCGACCTTGGCGGAACATCTCTGATATTCCTGTAAAGGTTAATTGAGCATTTGATTGTGGCCAAACTTTAACGCGGTTATGAGCATGCGCGCCGCCGCAGCGTTGTAAATATGAGGCACTTCCAGACAGCTGGTTTCACTTTTTTTCGTTTCACTCTCTCTTTCCTCTTGCCTTCCTTTTGTTCGACCAAAGTGTTCCTCTTTTGATTCATCCTGAGTAATGGTGTGAGATTCGCAGGGCAGCTGAAGTTTCCTTTCAACTTCTCACACGGCCTCCACAGCTGGTCGTCTCCCGAGCAGGACCCCGAAACAGATGCAGACGAAAAAGCTACGGGCCCCCTGCGTGACAGCTATTTTTTCCATCTGCTTTTTGGTGCTTTTTTTTTTTTTTTTGGTGCCTGTCAGAGCATAAACTATGAACAGGAACCAACATCTTTGTAAACTGAGATACTAACAACAGTTTAAGCGTTCTCAGTGCATCCATCTGCAGAAAAGTGTCACCGAGGGTCTGACGTTTCCTCCCACCAAAAACCAAATGTTGCTGAAGTTTTTTCGGTGGTAAATAAACCATCGCCTGCCAAACTGGCTGAAAACTTTTGGAGACACAGTGAAACTTGAACACCTCTGTAGTTTAGGACTTTGTTCTCGTCCCTGCAGACCTTCACACACCTGGTTTAAACTGAAAACAAACTGTCTGTTTTGTTCCTGATGCAGAAGCATCTAAAAGTCAGTTTCTTTGATAAAAACTGACACGAAGGACTGAATCTAAGTGAATAGTGAACCTAAAAAATTAATTCAGAAGTTAAGTATTTATCCCTCATTTCCAAAAATATGTGTATTATTTAAAAAAAATATATATGCCAGTTTGCAAATTGTCAATAATTTGTACAATTTACACTAAATTACACTTATTCTATCAAAGATGTTCAACAATATAAATGTGAAAAACTGTAAAATGCATATGTTTGTCTCCACACTCTGAAATGTATTTAAAATCCATATTTCATATTCTTATGGAGACACAAAAGAAATTGTAAGCAGCCTCCTTCAAAATCCTGATAAAAGACGATGTGTGGGGAATAAACGAAGCCATCTTGAAGTTCTCTTCCTTTCATGTACCAGTGAAGTGGTGCTGAAGCTGGGAGCTCCTTCAACTTTGCAACATTTTCAGTTGTATCTGTTATTATTTTTTAAGCTTTATCACTGAAACTTGTATCACCTATGAGGGAATCCCCCCCTTTTAGCATTAGAAAAGGAAGTACAGGGTTTGGATTAAGAGCAGCATATTGTTGAGACAATCACTGCCCACTAGTTTCCCACCAAACAGCCGGATCAGTCAGACCATCCCAGAGGGAAGAGAAGCAGGATCAGAGCCAGAAGTTCATCTCAGACTTAAAGCTCCTGACTAAAGTTTGGTTTTCTGTATGTTTTAAGTTTCTAGCATGAATGACAACTTTCTCTTTCAGACAAATGAATCACCTTCATGCCTCAAAGTGTGGGCCAGGTCTTTAAGCGCTGTTGCAGGAAGACAAACATGTGTCCTTACAATGATTCTGAATTATAATTTTACATCAAAAGTTTAGTTGGCTGCCAAAACTCTTTCAAGGTCGGCTCGGTCAGGAAGGCAGAACGAAACTTTTATCTGCTGCTGATTTACTCCTCCAAGACCTGGAAAGATTAGAGCGGCCTGCACGGTAGTCTACGACGACGATTTTGGGTTGTAAGGAAAATTACTTTGGAAATTTGGGTCCACTGAGAGAGTTTGGAAACCACTGAAGCGTCGTATCTGTTCCACAGGATGGTGTGCAGGATTGCGTATCTGCCTACTACGACCCTGAATACATAATGGTCAACATCCAGCCTGGTTTCTTCGCACTGAAACTGCTTTGTGTGGCAAATAGCAGCCTTCAGACCTCAGTAACTTAACACATGCACACACACACACACACACACACAACACTCCGGCTGAGCAGTGATGTGGAAAAGAATTTGTCTCGGTGGTACACCAGCATTTCTGTATACTCCCTCAGAGCCTGCATACATCCTACCAGGTGCCAATCATGCCATAGTTGACCATGTCAGAGTCTTACCGGGAGTTGTGATTGACGGGTCTATTTCTATGAAGGGGTGGGGTCTCGGAGAGTCAAGCTGGGTTTTATTATAAAGGGATGTACTTAATAAGATCTACAGCAGGGAAAGTGCCTGCCCTTAAGGTCCAATTTCCCCTTTGGCATAATACTGCCATTGAAGGAGTCGCAGATAGAATCATACCTCTTGCAGAGTTTTCGAAATTGAAATGTTAAAGACTAAGCAGAGTGGGAAGAGAAATGATTGAAATTCACTGGGGGGTTTTTTAAACCACCAGAGGAACAGCAGCTCTGGTTTGTCAGTTTTGGGAAATGATTTTTTTTATTATTTTATTTTTTCTCCGTCACATTTGGTGCCATTGTCTTCATTTCATCTCCTAACACCCTCGTCCTCTGACGGTTTTTATCGCCTCTAACTTGTTGCCTTCGTCTTAAAAGCACCCCTTCAAAACTGTACAAAACACCCCCCCACCCCCTCAGTTTCAAAGGCATGAAAGAACAAACACATTTAAAAAAAAAAAAAGGTGAAAAGGGGGAGATTCAATGATCCCACCCTGTAATTCCTCGACACATTTCTAGAACCCAGTGCTTGAGCGTAAGCCCAAAATCAACAACAGATAAGCCTTTTCTGTGTCCTTTCTCTTTGATCTACAGGTCCCCCCTTCCAGCATTGGGGGGTGGGATAAGGAGATGGAGGTGTGGGGGGGGGGGGGCACTCCTAAGCTTCCTGCTCAGGACCTCCCCCCTCCCTGCTTTGGATTTGGGGCTGGAGACCCTGAAGGGAGGAGAAGGAGGAGCGCAGGGTCCCTGCGATGCAGATGTCCTCAGAGTTTCCACCAGGCCTGTTGGGTTCACCGTAACAGGCCGACTGTAAACAAACCAGTAACATGATTATTACAAATATTTTGAAGAAACCTGATACAGAACCGTTGTCAGCTGTTTTGAACAATATTGCTATTCGAGCTGCCGTAAAGACTTGAATATGTTTTGGCACGATCGTCCTCAGGCAAGTTTAATTTGGAATGGAGGTCTTGTATAATGTGTGCCAGCCTGGTCTCATTCCCAGGTCGTCAAACGCTGACGCTTCGCCATGCCCCTCGGCGTCTCGAACAGATGCACAAGGTACCACTTATCCTTTGTATGGGTTGCACCAGGCTCTAAACAAACTCCAGTGCAAACCCACCGGCGTCAAAGTCAGATGCTCGAAACAACAGCTCAACCTGAAGCTGCAGAAAGACGGAGAAGGTCCAAGAGGGGTGAAGGTTGGAGTGAGTTACAAACAGGACTTTCACCCAGGAGAGCAAGAGTCCGAGATCTGTGCAAAACCAAAGGAAAAAGACTAAAGTGTACAGCCATTTATCTTTTTTTTTTTACCTAACCAAGTTTTCTTAACGCCTAAACTCACCAAACTCCAGCTGTTGCACAATTGTGACCATTTCACAACATTAACTGCATCTGAGAGGCTTAGCATGTGGCACGCAGACGCTACAGGGCAAATTTTCCATCTGTACGAGATGCCAAGAGGCATGACAGAGCGAGGTTTATAAGAGCAAGTTGCACATGCAGATAAATAACTTGTAAAGATTTGTAATATCACTTTTTGAGGATTTAAACATGTTGTATTTGTGATTAACATCAAACTAAGTACATTTTCTAGACAGGCTTTTCACCTTAGCTTATTGTTTAGTTTTTTTTACACTCTTACAGAAGTCATGCTACTTTGACACTAACAATTATCTTCACTATGATATCATGCATCACAGATTTATGTTGGCCAAGCCCAAGAAACACAAAACATGTTGTAGTTCTTCATATTTACATTTTTCAAGTGTACAACGCAAACTCTGTTTTGAAAGGTGGAGAAGAAGAAAAAGTAGAAGAGGGAGCGACATGAGGTCAGCTCCTTTATGGAGGTAATCAGAGTTGTCTTCCTGTCTATTCTCCCTCTATTCACACAGCCTGGCCTTCATTCCCAAAGTGAAACTGGACACCGAGGGTTTTGTTATGGGTTTACAGCTCCAGAGGACAAGGAGACAAACAAGACGGTGCAGAAAAGCAAGGCTGTTTTCTCCTGCCTGTTTTTGTAGCTCCGCTGTAACACCGACGCCGAAGTTAAAAGAACCAGTTTTCAAAAAGTAAAACTGAGATTTTTCTGTGCTGTGTTTCTTTGATCAACACAGTAGCTCAGTTTAACTGCGTAGTCTTGTGTTAAAACTAATTGGACTAGTTTTTGAGGTTACACAGTTGGCAGGCGTAACCTCAGTGGAAAAAAAGCAAAGGTTGTCGGTGGATGTCATGTCTCCGATGGGGAAACTATAAAATCTGTTCTCAAGAGGACTGGAAATGTTTGAAACAGCGTGTACTTAAAAAAGAAGTCAGTGAAATGTCTGCAATGTGATTTTAAACAAAGAGAAAGTCAAATCCCTCTGAACATAAATAACTAAAGGTCAGAGATTCAGGTGAATTGTTGAATTATAGAGTTTGTTGTGAAATGGGAGCTGATTTAGAAAAGAAAAAACAGTGTAAGTACATCAACTGGCATCTTTCTTTGCCTATTTATGATGGAAATGCACATTTAAGACTTCGATTTTAAGGGTTATCAATTAGCCTCCCCTTTGGTTTCCCATTAATTTCCTGTTTTATATCATCTTGTCTCAATATTACATCTAACTTCTGCGATCAACAGATCTGCTCACAGTTGTGAAGTAAATCTGCTGAGTTCTTCCATGTGGAGTTGAACTTGGCAAAAATCTGACGTGAGTTTGTGTTGTTGACAAGCGGTGAGCAAACCAGCCAACCACAGATGTTAAAAACAAAGGAAGCTAATGTGGCTTATTATTATTTGTGTCCCAGTTTCTTCTTTAATTAAACCTCCTCTGCAAAGTTTGTAGACAGTTATGAGAAATGTAACTTGATTTAACACCTCAGGAACATGAATACATTTGAGAATTATTTTATGATAATTTAGGAATGCAAAAAGTTAGAAAGTTTTCTCACGCTCATCTAGAAAAGTTATCACCAAAACTCTATTGATCTGATCACAAACAGGCAGTCAAATAATGTTTAATATTCATAATTATAATTTTTTTATTGTATGTGTGTTGTGGCTCTTTAACAGGATCAAAACAAACCTGATCAAAAAATCCTCAGAGTTCTCAGCGAGCCCACCTGTCACAGGAGACCCGAAGGTGCACTGACAGTCTGAGGTTTATCTGAGGCTTTGAAGGCTCTGAAGGGTGGAGGAGGTGGTGGGGGTGGTGGGGGTCATCTGGACAGGAAGAGGGAGGAGGGTTTGAAGGGTCGAAGGGTGAGCAAACCGGCAACTGGGAGGTTAACCATCGTACTAGAGACAGGACTGAGGCTTGGGGGTGGGGGGGTTGCATGGAGGGAGGGAGGGTTGCAACTTCCAGTCGGTGACTGGCTGACTGATGTAAAAAAAAAAAAAAAAGAAAGTCCCTCATGACCCCCACCCTGCTGCCCCCCAGCTGAGAAGAGCCGGACGGGACTAAAGCCCCCCATTGTTGTCCCCTCACACAGGATCACCAAGGCCCCGGCAGTGAGAGAGGGACGGGGGGTTGGAAAAAAAGGATGGGGCCGGTGTGAGGGAGGGGGTAAGTATGAGTGAGTGTGTGTGCTGCTGCTGTTGCTGCTGGTGGTGGTGGTGGGGGGGTTGGGGGGGTCAGCCCGCCAGCTCAAACACAATCGTGTGATAGGACTTGGCCCTATCTAATCAAGGGCAGGAGGTCACTTCCGAACAACTGGGCAATAAAAGATTATTTCTAGCCACATAACAGAGGAGCCGTTGCAGGAGGGGGGGGGTGGGGGTGGGGCCGGGGTGGGGGAGAAAGAGAGGGAGAAGGGAAGAAGGGAGGGAGTGAGAGAGCAGAGGGGGGGGAAGGGTGGCTGTCTGTAAGGAGAGGAAGTGAATTGAAAAAAGCCAGCAGACGGGAACCATCTGTCTGGATGCATAGTCTAATCTCAAAAATAGAGGGAATGAAGGGAGGAGGTGGGGGTATGAGGGTGGGGTGTGTGGGGGGGGTGAAGGGAGAGCAAGCTTCCTCTTCTTCCTCGCAAACAAAAAAACACACACAAATCCATCCATCAATCCATACGTTTATCATTCTTCTTATCTATCCTGCGTGCATATGCAATGCTTTTTTTTGCTGCTGTTGTTGTTGTTGTTGTTGTTGTTGTTGTCCTTGGTTGAGATATCAAAGGGGGAAACAGAACAAAAGTGGTTGCAGGGGGCCTGGAATGCAGTAAACACACAAAACTGTCCCCCCGGGGGCCGTTAAAAGAGGAACAAGGACGTGATCTTGTCAGAGTTAGGCTATGTGAGAAACAAAGTTAAAGCAGCTCTCTGCTAACAGAACACACACCAGTTTGCATCCTAAACATGAGAGCCGGACTCTTGTGGGCTATATTTTAATTTGAGGAAGGGGATTTTTATGTAAGGAAGGCTCTGTTCTCTGTCATTCTCCCATGTTGTTGTCATTTTGAAATAGCCCCCTTATTCTATAAACTATACCCTTTTTTTTTTGCCATTTCTTGAACCGTTCTGAGCATATTTGGGGATCAAATCTAACGACTCTTGACAACTGGCTGTTTCCAGCAACAGTCTCCACTATGAGCAACACTGAGACAAACACCCCGCTGATTTAATTAGCAGGCGGGGTACAAAATCACAAGCAAGTCTATTGGGGCCTGTGAGAGCTGGCAAGGCTTTTGCGCTAACTTTGCAGGAAGGAAGTGACACTTTGAATACTGATGAGTTAATCGCGCTGATGAAATAGGAGCCATTGATCAAGAGCGAATCTCGTCTGAAGTTGAAATAACGCCCGGTCATTAATTACAAAAGGAAGCCAACTGAATGATTGCCAAGGGTCGTGTATTGTATTGATCCATGGGCCTCCTCCTCCTCCTCTTCCACCTCCTCCTCTTCCTCCACCTCCTCCTCCCCACCATCATCATCATAATCATCCCCTCCAACTGGCCTTTGTCCATAAAATGGCAGACAAAGACAAGAGACAGGAAGGAGGCCTGGAGAAGAATGTGGTATCAGATAGCTAGTAACGCTGCATAGACACATTGCAGGCTGGGGGGGGGGTGTGAAAGTCTTACACTTAAGTTCCTGTGTGTGTGTGTGCATGTATGTGTGTGTGTGTGTGTGTACCCCGGAGCAAATGCTCAAGAGGCTCAAGCCCCAATGAAACACCTCCATCTTGAATAGCCCTTGACACCTGATAAAACACCGGGTCATCCCTGCAGGCTCTTTACGGCTCCTGAGGAGGAAGGAGGCGACTGAACGACTGTCTGTCCACTGACGCACCGCTCGTCTGACAAACAGGAAGCAGCTACCGTCACCTGAAAGTCATCTGCTCCAAAGAAAACACTCTCTCTCACTCAACAATACCTCACACTGTGTGTTATTTTGGATTTGAAAGACAGGTTTCTAAGCTGTCTGACTTCACTCAAATTCAAAGAGATCATTTTTTAAATTTAAAATGTTTCCAGAAACTTGTTCTAGTTACTTTGGATGATCCACAAACTCACTGTCGACAGTTTTAATAGGAAAATACATGTATTTCTTCAAAAAATCGACAGCAGTTCCACATGTAAACTGTTAACTGTGAGGTTTGTGGATTAATTATAGTAACCAGCACATCTCATCTGCAAAGATGCTCGACTTTTTTCAGTGTAATTCCATTTATTTCCTTTTTTGGGGGGCTGGAGGCAGATACATCCAAACTAAAAGTATCTACAAGCTCAATACTTGAAATATTTCAGAAAAAAAATATGATTTTTTTCTTTGTTAACCTTTTTAAATAAAAAAAGAGAGGGAAGAGTTTGCCCAGCTGCTACATTTCTGCAGTCAAGTTAATTTATATTTGTAAAGACTTTTCTAATCTTTCAGGACATCCCCTCATGAGGTTTTCCAGATTGACTTTCCACACAATCCAGCGCTGCAGCACCGCAGAGGTCAAGCAGATTAACTGCAGTTAAAATCGTGTTTACGTTCTTCGGTCCATGGCTACTTGGACTCTCCGAGAGCCACAAAATCTGTTGGCCTTTATTTTTTATTTTTTCCTGCTTTCAAGCCAAATAACAATCTCTATAATATCATCTCTGTTAGGTGAAAATATCTCCAAGTTTGGGGGATTTTCATCTTTTTAAGTTAAACTAAAGGATTACATGTTCCTCTGCGGATTGAAAAAAAAAAAATCCTCCAGACCAAACCCTTTCAAAACCTGTTATATAAACCCTGCATCGCACGGTGGTCGAGGCAAACACAAGGCTGCTTTTCTTATTTACACAGATGTTTACATTCTGGATATACAAGCTTTTTACCCGTCAACAGCAGTATGCTGTGTTTTAGACATAGTGAATTATAGCAGTGACTTCATCAGGTCCTGTACTCCAATGTTTTATGGCTATCTAATATTTTTTTAATGTCACTTTTATTCAGCGGAGGCCGAGTGTGGATGTTGGAGTCGTTTCTAAACACATCAGCTCTCACATGTCGCTCCAGCACGCCGAAGATCATCCAAAAAACCTGAATATCTGAGGAGATAACTTCCATAAACTTTGGTCATCACGTTGAAGTCCAAAAAGCCGCCTTCCTCTCCAAAATCCACCACCCCCACGTTTCCCCCCTGATTGCTAATTTCTATTTATATGCCATGAGGGGAAATAATGAAAACCAGATGGGGAGGCGGAGGAAAGCTGAGGCAGGCCTTTTGGTGATGAACGCTGCGGAGGAGGATGACTGTTTAAAGAGTATCCTGCTCCATCGTGGCTGAGCCGGCAGCGGTGCCCTGGCTAAGAAAAGGACTGCCCCAGTAGGATGTGTGGGTTGGAGGTTCCACCATGACTCACTTGGTAGTCATGCGTGTTTGCTCTTGTATGGCCCCAAAAAAACCCAAAACTTCAGCAAGGGACCCGCCAAGGCTGACGACTCCAAACAGCATTACGTGGGCGTGTGGAGCAGCTAAATTTACTCTGAAACAAGTGCAAAGAGGAGAAGGAGGAGGAGGTGGAGGAGGTGGAGGAGGAGGGGCAGGTTGTGAGCATTTATACCATTGAATTACTTAATACTGACTCAGATTTCACTTTCACAGCGGAGTGGTAGCGCATTGATGAGTAACATGTGACGCAGTTACAGAGCAGTTCACGTGGCAGGGGGACTGAAAAAAGTGAAAGAAACTATTCTCAGACCTTAAAATGTTTTGTTTTTTTTTAAAGTTACCTCCGCCGATTAGGTCTGAGATTTAAGAGACACGAGAAAAGACTCAACAGAGCCAAGTTGTGGAAATGGTGGGAGTAGGATCTGTTTCCTTATTTGACTTAAGCTGGAAAATATCAAGTAAACAAAGTCTTCCTGTTCACCGCCTCCTGAATACAGTTTAGATCTCGTCCACCACTCACCCCCCCACCACCACCTCATCCATCCATACAGGGGAACTATGGTGAAACCTGAAAAAAAAAAAAAAAAAAAAAAAAAAAAGGCCACCAATTTTTTGGAAAAAACAAGGAGCCAGGACCAAAAGGGGGACAAATTGCAGCAAGGAAAGGTAAACGGAAATTGACAAATCCAAAAACC
>JAQMCX010000059.1:29383-43978 GCA_029814765.1 Acanthurus leucopareius | reverse complement strand
CGCCTCCTTAATACAGTTTTCATCTCGTCCACCCCCCACCCCCCCACCCCCACCCCACCCACCCACACCGGGGAACTTTGGTGAAACCTTAAAAAAAAAAAAAAAAAAAGGCCTCCTATTGTTTGCTATCATCCAGGAGCCAGGAGCAAATGGGGCTCAAATTGCAGCTCTGAAAGGTAACAGGAAATTGACAAATCGCTAATCCACTGTTAACTATTCAGGGCAACAAAAGGTTCATTCCACCAAAAAAGGGGGAAAGAGAAGCACAGTGAGTACAGAAGGTCCATTTGGAGGGTTCATTTAATGCAAACTGCTGACAAATTGGAATGAGACTGCATGCTAGTTAGCGTTAGCGGTCAGCTAAGTGACAGAAATGACAAGATGCCTCATTTTATGCTCACATTTACCTCCAGCTTCTTATCTGTGAAATGTTCAGAACAGACTTTTAACTCCTCTGAGCTTCTGCAGCCTTTAAGTTGCTGGTAAACCAGGAAGTTCATGTTCTCATCCTGCAGAACTCTGAATGCAAAGAAACCCGGGCCTGTTGCACACGACACCTGAGGGCACTACCAACACATGTGGCTGATTATTGACACGGTTGTGTTGTTTTCTTGCCAACACTGCAGTTTTCCCAAACCTAAGCCGCAGTATGTTTTTCCCTTTGTCCCTGAGAAATTCCTGGTCACAGCTTGTGTTTCCCCCAAAAAACTGTTGGCATTTCTGGCTGACCAACCAACTTTCAAAGTGATGATCTCATCCCCTGGGTGTTTGGAGGTGGAGGGTGGGTGGTTGTGGTGGTGGTGGAGGGTGTCAGTGGGGGTGGGGGTGGGGGGTCAGCGGACTTCCCAAGTGATAAATTCACTGACAAAAAAAAAAAAGAGGCGGCCAAATGGGGGGAATGTGAGTCAGGGAGAGGGGAGGGGGGCTGGATTTGCCCCTGTCGTTGCCTTTAGTGCAGGAACCACGCCATAAAAGCCCAGCATTGATGGCCCCGGTTTATTATCTTTGAACAGGTGGCCCCGGCTACTCGTAATGGTCGCTCTCATTTCTCAAGGCACACACTGTCGGGCTCTACAATATGGAGACCGTTTGGATGTTTGGGAACATCCCGATCTAGCCACGTTAAAGCCCGGGGAGTAAACTACAGTGCATAGTTTTGTGGTGACTTGTTGGCTGGTGAGTGGAGTGGGGGGGTTCAGAGGGAGCACTTACTTCCTGTGAGCATAACTCATGGAAACGTGGAGGCTCTCTCTGTTGATGCTAGCAGCTTTGGAGCTAATCGTGTCAATGACCTGTATTGTTTAGCTTTCAAGGTTACCGAGGAGAATCACAGCAAAGAAGCCCTCCAAGAATGTAAACAGTCTCATTTCGAGCTACAAGCTGTTTCTACTCACTGCTGAAAATTTTTTACCAGGAATTCCACACCCAGCGTGAACACACACACACACACACACATGCATACACACACACACACACAGTAAACAGTGATTCGCTGTTCGCCAATGAACTCAAACTCATGAAAAAAAAGACCCCCATTCTCTTAAAAACCAGCCATCAGTCACATCTTTCACTCTTCAAGCAGGTTTCCAACTCTCAGCGGCTCAATCAAGACACCAGACAGTGCTATTTTTTCATTAATTAATATATTTTCTGCATTAAAGTTAACATAGTTTTTCTTTTGTGCCACCCTTTAATTTTTCAGTAAGTATTTGATATTTTGTTATATTCAGACATGAGTAAATTTAAGACTGTCTCTTGCAATAAATATCATAAAATAATAGAGCTTCACATAATAAATATTTTTTACAACAAAAAAAATGTTTTAACAGACATTTTTTCTTTTTTTTTTAAAAAATAGCCAGAATTCCTCTTATGGATTTTTGAGCATACAATTTACACGAAATAAAAGAAACAAAACAAAACAAAAAAAACAAAAAAAAAACATGGGAGAATGCCACAGAATGTGTGTGAAGAGTTCAGATGGGTGGAAAGAGAGAAACATATCCAAGTGGAGAAAAAAAAAAAAAAAATACTATGAGATGGATGTGCTTTCGTTAATGCAACATGAGCATAGGAACCACGGTTTTTAGTGTGGCAGCAACCAATAAATTCAAACATACCTGCTTGCTATGAATACCAGGTAACAGCTACATAATTGCCCTATAGTAGATCGTCCTTCACAGATTTGGTGAGAGGCAGCTCCCGGCGGGCACTCAGACCCGGAGGAAACTGCCTACCTAAAACGGAAGAAAAATTTTTTCATATATATAAAAAAATAGTGTTAATGAGGAGCTGAGGATAGACATAGAAACAGTTAAGGCAAACACTGGTCTGTAAAAACATGGTCCTGATCCAGAAAAAAAAACAAAAAATAAAAAAAAATAAAAATAAATCGAGTGGTTTTCGTTACTCCTTTGCTTAGCTCCTTAGGGGTTTCCGCAGCGAGGAGGGGAGGCGGGTGGGAGGTGCTTAGAATGTTTGATAAACATTAATTTGTGACTATCATCATCATTGTCATCTTAAGATCCACATCAAGAGTCTCCCGCACACACACACAAGCACAAACACACACAGGGGCGATCAGGAAGGTTTCTCCTGGCTCTGTGGGGCCCAACTCTCCAGTTTGCAATAGACAGTGTTGGAGTTCTTGCAGCGACAGCCGGGCCTGTTAACCCGGTCGTAACAGCCCTGGCATGCCTTCAGGCACCCCTTGACAGGTGGGTAGCATAGCAGACAGGGGAAGAGTACCGACATTAATCCCATGCACAGGAAACGAGAGCAGCAGTGGGAACGTGACAGCGAGCAGGGGTGGTCAGCGCATGAGTCCCCCTCATCGTCATTGGAGCAGTGGTAGAAGATGCCTTTGACCAGGCACATGCACGTTCCGTGCTCCAACGCGCTCTCAGCCGAGCAGAGGCACTGGCCATTGCACGCCAGACATGAAGGCAGGCTCCTGGGAGCCGTGCACTCACTGCACTTGCACTTCCCGCAGCGCTCACAGATGAACTGATGCCCGGCGGCAGCCACCACCCCGTTGCCAGAGCCAGAAAAGTCTGATTTCCCTTTGCCCTGGGGTTTGAGTGGGGCCTCTAGTGGAGGCTGGTGGAAGTGAGGTCCCTGCTGGGGCTGTGAAAGGGCCTTGGGCTTGGGCTGAGTCCGAACAGGCCGCTCTGCTCTGTGGTGGTGCTGTAAGCTCATGCCAGGCCTGGTGGGGGGCGAGCGTGCCAAGAGTCCCTGCTCAGAGGAGGCACTGCTGTTGCTCCCTGAACTGGCGGCACTTCCTGTGCTGGTGGAGCGGCTGAGCCCCGGCGCCCGGGACCCACCATACTGCTGTCCCCCAGCCACAACCACCACGCCGCCCCCGACGTGATGGTGGTGACCTGACGGCCGGTGCTCATAATTGTTGTTCACATTGACGAGGATGACCTCGTGAGTCCTCTCCTGCTTGTCCTGTGGCCTGGGGACCATGCGGGGCGCAGGGGGCCTCCGTACCACCGAGGGCCCCTCGGTATACTCGTTGTTGGAGCGGATGGCCTTGATTTGGTCCAGGGAGAGAATGGCGGCATGCTGGAGCTCCCGCTCGTAATCCGACCTCTGCCGGCTCTCTAGGGAAGGCTGCTGGATCACCACTAATGAACCGCCAGGGCCATGTTGACTTTGGAGCTCCATCTGGGGGGATCACCACTTCCGACATTCACCGTGGACTTGGCATGCATCGGAAAACCTGCCAGAGGGGGGAAGAGAGGCCGGGGAGAGACAAAGGAGAAGCAGGGAGGGAGGGGACATCATCAGAGAGGGCCAAAACATGGCATAACTGAAACAGACACTGTCCTGATGAAAGATGAGTTTACATGATTCTCAGGTCTTTTCACATCGAAAAACAACTGAATCCCAACAAATATCACATCATTTCATCATTATTCTCCATGATATGACATAGAAACTACTCTGCAACAGCAAAAACATCAGGTCTCAACATATCTCCAATAATTTAAGGTGGAATAAAGGCAGCAACAGATGAGGGCCTTCTTTAAAATCTCATGTGTGTTTAAAGTTCACACCAACTGAGTGTTTTCATCCTGTCAACCTGACAATATGTCACTTTTGATTCCGTCAAGTGAGGCAACCCGGGGGAAAAAGTTGACTATTAACTAGACTTTTTGTACCTTTCTCCCCAATACGCACACATCTAAACTTCAGTGGGCCCTACAAATACTTCCCCTCCTCATTTACATTTGTATGACTAGTTAACATTTAAATGCAACGCGGCGACGAAATGAGGACGCGATCCAAGGGAACTAAATGAGCTGCCTCACTTAGTATTCTATTACTACACCAAAAAGGATTTCAGGGAAACGGGGACAAAAGTAGAGAAAGAAAAAAAAAACTAAAGGTCAGACCAAGTTCCGACAAAATACAGACTTTAGCTGGAAAACCGACCGAGCGCCTGAAAGCTGTCGGGTTAAAAACTTCACGTCCCGCTGCAGCAGGACGTGTGTTTTTGAAGTTTATTTGAAGTCGATCATTTGTCTGATAAACGTGTACATGCCACAAAAAACACCGTCAGGAATTAAGACTTGAGCCTTCGTGGATGTTATGAAGCAACGCCGACCTGCACGAGGCCAAAAGCAATCTGCGTTTTGCAAAAAAAACATAAAAAGTCTGTGTGTCCCGTCAAAAAAAACGCACATCAACCCTCCTCACATGCAGAAAAACCTGCAGCCAAAGCCAAGTTGATCGATCTGGTCTCTTTTGTGCTCTGCAAACAAACAAACTGCTTTTATTTTAATTATCTCCGCGTCAAAGGGCGCACTATAAATAGGATTATCTGCACAGAGCGCGTTCAAAAAAAGAAAAAAAGAAAAAGAAAGAGAGAGAGAGAGAGAGAGAAGACGTCGTGCGCACTATTACAAGTCCGATTCTACAAAAACACAGAACCGGAGATCAAGAGACATTACGGACGCATCCAGATAGACGGGGAAAAACTTATGAATGAAAACAACCGCCGTGGGGGGAAGGGTGTTTGTTACAGCAGAGCCACGGAGGGATACAGGCATGGAAATCCATCAACTTCATCAACTTAATCGCGATGAATTTAACCCACTGCGGGTGTTTTTTTCCCCCGTGCCAAAAACGTAGAAAACAACGCGGAGAGTCTCGAGCTTTGTGCAGCAGCGCAACACAACATTTATACCGCTGCTGCGGCGCGTACGAGGTCGCTGCGTGCGCTACTATCGGGTGATATTTACGGTAAAAAGCTAAATAATGTGCTTAAGAAGGTGTAAAAAAAGTAAAGAAGATATGTACCTATATGCAACCATCCATAACGTCGAATCCATCAACCAGATAGCCTACCAAAACTCCATCCAGAGGGAAGGGGCAATGTCCAAGCGCAGGCTATAAGGTGTAATGCATAACATTCACAGCCTGATAATTAATCCAAGTGCGAGTGTATCCCTTTTGCGTTATTCCCTTTTCTTGGTTAGTCTTTTTTCTGTTGTGTCTTATAGAAGTTCAGCACGGGTTACGCATGCATTCGTCCCAGGATAAAACAAAGTAAATCCACGGTGGAGCTCTCGCTGGTGGAGGGAAGGGAAGGAAGGCACCCGGAGAGCTGCTGCGCACTTGGAGGCCGATCTTCAGGCAAGACAACCCAGTTATAGAAGTCCCGCAGGAATAGTTGTAAAAATTAAAAAAAAGAAAAAAAAAGCGTGAAACGTCGCGGGGGTGGAAAAAAAATTAAAACCGAGCACGAGCGAGCTTATATCCAAGCCTTTCTCCTCTTTGGGAATCTGCGGAGAGTTGCGTTTGAGTTCTGGCTGATACTTATTGTTGCGGGGGAATCTGCGCTCGCATAAAAAGCGTCGTCTGGTCGCAGACAGCGATGCGCTCTCTCCAACTCTGCGGGCCTGTTCAGCACTGAATGAATGGGAACGCAGGGCTCAGTGTTTGCTCGACAAGCCAACTCCCATTGGCCATTCACTCCACTGAAAAAGGATACATCGCATCCGCTCCTGATTCATTGGGCAGATGTGGAAGGCCGGGCGATAGAGATGTGTGCACTAGTTAAGGTGGACTGGCTTTTTGTATTTCTGCGTTGGCTCGATGAGGGGGCTCGGGGAAAAGAAAAAAAAGAAAGGCCTACTAGTTTCCGTTCTTGTGGGTTATGAATAATGGTGTGAATAAGGTTAATGTGACTAATAGTGATGTAACAAACGCGCTGTTTATTTATATTCTTGCAAATTTGCCATTTTTGGTAAAAAGAGCCCCCCCACACACATTACTGAAACACGAGTAAAAGCCAGTTTCTACACATTTCAGTCTCGTTTGAAACGTTTTTTCCTCTGCTTATGAAACATAAAGCATCACATGACAGAAGCATTAGAGGCGTAATTAACTCCTAATTTGACTTATTCTACACCGATACTTTGTCTGGTTAAAGTAATTCAACTATATATTTCAAATATTTACAAAAAGTAATAATTATTTATCTAATAAACCGATAGATCTGATTATTACTGAAGTTTTATGTGACAAATGAAGGCTGCTGAAGGCTTTAATGGACTATAAACATCAAAATGAGTGTTTTACGGACTCTTTTTTACATGTAAAGAAACTTGAAATTACTAAAATTTAAGATTAATATGAAGTTAATTAAGGGTAATTTATAAATAAGGTTCTTTGGGACTTTAAAGATCCTTAAGTTGATAGAAATTTATCATTAAAACTTAATAATCTCTTTAGTTTCACTGCATGAAGAACAATAATACATCCAGTTCTAGTTTCTGTATTTTAAAGATTAATAACCTTAACCTGAACCACATTAACAGACCCCCACCAGAGTTTGAAGCACACATGAGGAAGCAGAGTCTGCACAGTCAACTGTGTAATTTCAGAGACAATTCAGGGAGAAAACATCAACAGGATGTCTTCTCTCCTCTCTGGAATGTTCCCATTACGCATGTACGCGTGTCATCAGAGGAAATAAAAAGTGTCGCGATGAGCCGGCAGCTTGCATAACTCACTGATACGGACTTTTGCCCATCATTTGAAGTTTCATAGGCCGACTTTTGGAAGCGGGGGGGTGGGGTGGAGCTGGTGGGGCTGGTCGGTGGTTGAGTCCGGGACCACCTTAAGAAAAAAGCAGCCCTGCAGCCAGGGGAAAGACTCCCCCCGCGCTGCTGCCACCCCTCCTCCCCTCTGTTCCTGACTGTCTGGTTTGATTGGTGTCGCGGATGCGCTACATCCGGATCCATGAGAAAAGGAAGTTCAATACAAAGTCAATTTATCCTATTCAAATGGAAAAATCAATAGATGAGTGACCTCCAGAGCCATTTCGGGTCAGCAAATGCTTAAAAAAAGACGACGCAGAAGCACCGCTCGCGTTAACGGACCCGCTGAAGCGACGGTGTGGCGCACACCGAGAAGTTTTTTTAAAGGCTGGATGTTAAAATTCAGCCTCTCGGTGATGAAGCAAATGCTGGTAGACCGACAGATGGCCGCCTGGATCCCTGCTCTTAGTGGTCGGAAGTGCGGACGGAAATCTCACGATTACAGCAATTAGCTGATTTTCCATGGATGGATGTGATGAATATACCAGCCGTGGCTGTTTTTCTCCCCGTGGATACAGAGCAGCGGTTCCCCGAACAGGGGGGGGGGTTTAGGAGCCATCAGGGGTCCTTGGAGGAGGGGGGGGCAGAGGGTCCCAGATAAAAGTCTAATCCCACTATCTAATCCCATAAATGCAACTGCAAAGGAACATCTATTCTGACAGGAGGGATCACTCTCAGCACTGTCAGTGTGATCCGTTTCAAAAACGTTTCCTGCAAAAATATTCTGTGCAATCTCATCAAATATGGACCTCAAGTCTTTTTTTCTGTCTTAGTGAACAAATTCAAAAACCTGTGATTTGACTGTGCAGTTACTCAAAAACCCCTGCAGGAAACATGTGTTTCCGAACAGCCACAAATATTTAAACTTAAAAATAATAAAAAGTGGTACCGAAAAACTCTGGAAAAAGACAGAATCTCCTTGGATGAAGCAGTAGGTGAAAGCTGAGCTAAAGCAGACCCGTCTTAAAAGTCTTAAAAATCCAGTCAGAGCTCCCAACCACATTTCTGACTGAAAGAATGCCTTCCATGTTGTGTTAGCTGGAGATTCGGCCTGCAGGGTCCTGACAGAATTTATACATTTTATTTGACTTTTCTGCAAAAGTAAATTATGATTTAAACTTATTATTAGACTTCTTTTAAATATCAACAGTAATTATCAGTTTATTGATGATTTTTCTTCTGCTGTTAAAAAGACGAGGCAACCAAAGACAATGCATACATAAATAATGTATTTATTACATTATTAATAGTGATAAAATCAAACATGACACTTTAGCTCTTTAATCAGATCAAAAAATGACACAATATCATCCTGCTGAGTCATGAGCGTTGTGTTTTTACAGAGTGTTGGTTTGAAATTTACAGTAAAGGCACACAAACGAAATATTAGCATTTTACAGAAGCTAAGTTTCTATTTGGCACGATGGCTCCCTGTGAAAAACCAGCAAAATATTTGATTTTTCTTGCAGTTATAACACAGAAACTTGATGCTAACTTGACACAGCAGCTTCAAAAGAGAAATCAAACATCATGTGTTAATAACTTGTTTGCTTGACACCTTTTCTTTTTAAAATAGCACTGGAGCTGTATGGAATAAAAAGCTCCTCAGCGCTGCCAGCGTCCGCGGCAGCGTGGTCAGAAGAAGCACAGGCTGCTGTGCTGCTGCTGATAGCTGATATACGACTGGATGAGAGAGTCGGGGATGCGGGGCTTCACAGTGTTCAGGGCTCTTTCAAAGTGTCTGGCCTGGACGTGCTGAGCTTTGATGTCCTCTTGCAGGGCCAGGAGGGCAGCCTCTCTGCATACTGCTGTTATCTGGGACAGGAAACAGACACAGATATTCAGCTGTCAGGCAAAGAGCGCTTCATCCACTGAACACTGAACCGAGTCACGTGAGCGCAGGCTGATCGACTGCAGCGACACACACACACACACACACACGTCACGGTAATGGAAAAGTACTTCATTTATCTCTCCAAGGGAAATGAATTTATCCCATAAACATCAAAAAGTATTGAAGTGCAAAGGGAAAAAACACAAGCAGGAAATACACAAACAAACTGTTTATAATCTGCACAATGACATATCTACACTAAACAGGGCTGAGCAAACATCCCATAATTCCTGTGCACCGTGAACAAGCGTTTGATCCTGGAAGTTAAATTAGTCATAACTGAAACAGATTTTTAATTCATTCAGTTTCCTTTTACAAGTGACATAAAACAAAGAGTCACTTCTGTTGATTCCTTGATAACCAACATGATGGATGTCAGAGCTGAACTCTTAACGTTCCCTCGGTGCTGAAATGATGGTAGACAGTCATAAATATTAGAAATAAAGTTAAAGAAAGAGGCAGAGGGGTTTTGTTTAACAGTGAGGCAGAGAGAAATTCAAGTTTGTCAGAGGAATAAGATGTAAGAGAGGATTTATGCTCCGAAAAGAAAACACTCAGCTAAATGAGTCAAGTACAGCATGTACATATTTTCAGGTGCAACAAGGGAGATATAATCCCTCAAATAATATGTTTACAGGTTGGAAGAGCCACAAGAAACTGAGCTCTTATTCATTTTTGGAAAAAGAGCGAGTAGAAAAGTTTTATGTAGCCAAAGAAACACATTTTGGAACATGAGTTGACTCGCGAGCTAACAAGGAACTCTAATGAATGTATAAACAAAAGCTAAGAGCTGAAACGTTTTCTTCCTCCTCTGTTACTCTTTGAAAAACAACTGGACTTAATCTGCACTGCAGCAAAGGATGGAAATGCTGTGTTTTTCCAGTTCTGACCTTAATTTAATCTCAGGAAAAAAAAGGATTATTTATGCATCCGGGCCAACATTCCTGATCTGCCATGTTTAAAGTGTAAATACAGTGCTCCTCCTGCAGCCTCTGTCGTCCAGCACTGATCAAATTATGTAACGGCCGACATGGAGGAGTGCTGCAGTCGGTACGAGTGACCTTTGAAAGAGATTTTGCACACAGCGGAGGAGTGACTCACTTCCGAATTGGTGGCGATGGCTGATGAAGGCCAGGCACCTTCCCCAGCGGTGCCACGCTCCTCCCTTTTCTAGAGGCACAGCTTTGTTCTGAGCCCGAGCAGTTTACACAACTCCCTCCGACAACGGCCGCGCAGGAAACTATTCGCCTGTACAACCGCTGATAACGCATGGAGGTTAGTGGGACAGGCAGTCATGTGATGCAGCAGAGCGGTGGAATATTGAACAGTGAAAGTATGCATGCACAGCAATGTGGGTGCACTGAATTTGCTCACTGGACCGAAGCACCGCTGGTCACTGCCCAGCCCTCCACAGCTGCACCGGCATGCGGTGCAACATGCAGGATGAAGCTAAACACACAGATGCACAGCGAGCAGGAGGAGAGTTTGCATCCACGATGTGTGTTTTAGTGTTTCTTTGCACTGGATGTGAAGTCCTGCATGTCCGTAAATAAATACAGTGTGATTTAATTGTTGCTATTTGCCAACAAAAGGCTCAACAGATTGAGAAACTGCATTTACATTAAAAGAACAAGACATCATGAACAGGTTTCATGACAGAATCTGCTTTTTATTGACAATATTATCCCTCATTTGTTGTTTTTGATGGACAGGTGAGCAGGTGATGGTTATGCTAATAGAGCGCTAGCCTTTACAAAAGTGAAAAGCTTTAAAAAGTAAGAATAAAAAGCAGTGAGAGAACAAGAAGCAACTTAATATCCTGACTTAAATCATCTACATGTGAGAAAATGTAAAGAAAAGCAGATTTTTCCGTAGCGTCGCCTGTCCAAAAGGAGAACTGTTTAGCTTAGCAATTTAGGCTAAGTGCTTCTCAAACTGCATGCAATTATTTAGAAAGCTTTTGCTGAGTGTTCACCTTTCACAACTATATGGAGTAATAAGTCTCATTCGAGCGCTCCAAGTGTCAAGACTTTCTCCCAGTATTTTAAAAACATATTTTCATCTTGAATATCTATAAAAATATAAAAATAGAGTCAAAAAGCCAACCAGGACTCCTCTGATATTCTTGAACAACCTTAGAATGCACCAGATTTCCAGTCAAGATTTGAAATCCCTGCATCTGAATGATAACATCAACAAAACACGATATTATCTGAAAAGCATCCAATGCATAGACTCGAGTAGTTACAGGAAAAAACACCGCGGACGTTGCCAACTGATAAAACACACGGCAGTCGTGCCTGTTTTCAAGGCAGGAGAGCGAAATGAGGGGAGATAGCAGCTCGAATGTGCTCTGGCCCGGCGAGTGCGCACGGCTCAGGACAGGTGCTTTGCAGATGTCAGGATGTGAGGCCTACCCCCCCCATCCCCCACCCCCCTCTTCTTCTTCTGTTTCAAGCCAATGAGCAACTTGATTTAGGTAGGGTAAACACACAGGGCTGGGTTAATTTTGTAAGAGGGTTTCCCATCATTCAAGTCATTTGGGCCTGTCAGTAATAATGATGCAAAACAATGAGGCCATGTATCCTGGTTCCCTGCTTACAAACAGAGCGAGGGGCGAGGGAGCAAGGGAAGGAGTTGAGCCAGAGCGAGAGAGAGCGAGGGAGAGCGAGGGAGAGCGAGGGAGATGCCACATGTTGAACAATGTGATTTAGTGTTGTTTCCAAGCAACATCCATAAACAGGAACAGACAAACTCTGCAGCACAATCAGACTGTAATTTCTTATTTACGTTGAGAGTTGACTTGCAGGATGTGTTCGCCTCCTTGTGCCTCCATCTCATAATTCAACAGTTAATAATTATTTGGTTGTTTACTTCCACAACACCCCTCGGGTTTATTAAAAAAAAAAAAAAAAAGGGGAAGAAAAAAACGTCCGGAGTTGCTCTGAAGTACACAAACGACACACACACACATATACACACATACACACACATACACAGGCCCCTACATTCATGCTCTCCGGGTTTATGAGCGGGTCTGTGGAGGCGATCAACAAGCCAGTGTTTCCCCGCCGTGTGTTTGCCCGTACAGGCCTTGAAAAAAAAAAAAAAAAAAAAAAAATGAAGCCACAAAGGCAAACAGGGCGAACGAAAGAGCCGGTTTGTTTGTAAACGTGAAGGCATTCCAAGACCGGAGCCAAGAGTCCAGCGCCGAACCCCCTCCAGCGCCACCTTGATACCCCTGACCCCCCCCTTCCTACCCATAAGCAACCCACCTACCACCCCCTGAAGATGGGCCCCCCGCGCTCCTGAAAGGGGGGGAAAAAAGAGGAGGAAGGAGAAAAAAAAACTGCATATGCACTGAAATGAGATGTGTGGAAGAGGTGGAAGGGGGTGTGTGTGTGTGTGGTGGCGAAGAGTGCTGACTTGTGGCAGGCCAAATAAATTATAGATCCCCCCCCCCTTTTTTTTTTTTTTTCAAAAAAATTTTATTGCAATGCAGACTTTATATTTCATTCCCCTTCATAAATTATGTCAGCAATCACTTAAACATACAGCGAGGGGCCGAGCTGATGCATTGCGGTGGTGGCTGCTCTCCGGTGATGCGGCCGAGCTCGGAGTTCCTGGACGTGGCGTGAAGCCAGCCGTAAAAAGGCAAAGCAAATGAAAGTTTAAAAAAAAAAAAAAGTCATCATCAACAGCCTCTCAGTTAGCAGAGGGGCTGAAATCTGCTGACTCAAGATGACCCAAAAAAATCGGCCTGATATTGAGTCAAAGACGGAGGTTTTTTTTTTTTTTTGATGAGGAGGCAGAAAAGTGTTTAAAGTAACAATTTGCACAGTCGGCTCTTCCATTGCGAATGGTTCAAGTTAGACAGCGGTGCCTGTGTACCTCGTAAATACTCACCGACTCTGTCTCTCCTGCAGACTTTTGATGACGATGCGAAAATTCACTGCAACACCTGGATTTCCATAATACAGATTCTCACAGACTGATTTTAATTAGATCAGTAAAGATCTCGGACCACTTTGTCGATATGTCAGATGACTGTGCAGAATCATCAATAAACCCTCTGAATATGTGGCTGCACTTTTTTTAATCAGGAGCACATCACTGTGCAAATGTTGGTTTTTTCTATCTGTGGAAAAATGTCTGACTCATGAATCCACGTCCTCTGAGAAGCTCTACTGAGGCAGGAGGAGGCCGAGGGCAAAATACAGGTAAGTGCAGTGTGAGAAGAGAGTCTGGTGCTCGTTTTTGAACCTGCAACCTTTCAGTTAACAGCTGGATTTTAATTTAAGTTATTTATCTATTCAACCTGGAGCTTGCAAGAGTTTCAGAGAGTTTACAGTTTGTGCGACATATAAAAAAGGAAAAAATAAGGAAAAAACCTCGGGAGAACAAGAGAGAGTGAACAGATGTGCAAGAAGAACAAGAAGTAGAAGCAAAACATTGTGGAGAACATAAAAAGTAACGTGCAACATATAGATATATGTGTATAATTTGGAGTCTGTAGACTGTAATGTTCATTTCATCACCTCTTGTCTTGACCAGAAGCACAAAGCTTTAATCTTAAACCTCCCTCCTTCACCACGGACACCACCAGCGGCAGAAATGTCCGGAATCCTTGTGTCAGTCATTCCACCTCCATAAAATGTCAGCAGTGGCTCTCAAACCGCCGAGCTTTTAAATGGGTCGCTGGAAAAGTGATAGATACTCAATTGGAGCTCCCACCACATCCTTGTTTCCACATATTCCTCTAATGACAAGTTTCCCCTCGTGGTTTTAAAACCCCTCTAAAAAAAAAAAAACCCAAACCTCACATGCAAGAACATACAAACACACACACACACACACACACACACACACACACACACACACACACACTCTTAAACACCAAAATGTACATGAGGGACTTCTGGCTGAAGTTTTGTTACCACTGCTCTTCAAATTTGATGTCACTTAGAGTCAAATGCAGTGATGAGAGAAAAGGGGGGGGTTAGACTTGTGTTATGAAGTCATGATGCTCTCTGGAGGTTTGCTGCTCCCATGAAATATCTGCTTTTAAAAATATAACATTTAAAAAAAGTAAGAAAAACATAATTATTATGGCTTCATAAACATTTAAGTTTGCCTTATCAGACCGCTAAAATATATGAGAAAGTGAGAAATATGGACAAATTATTGGAAAAATAACTGCAAACTTTAAAATTTCACTTCATAAAATAAACCATCAAGTGCATTTTGAATAATTAGTAAAAGCTATAGGGTCCTGCTTCTCTGCCTATTGATTAAAGATGTCAGGAACATCATTTATAAAAAAAATATTACAATTAAGTAATCAGAAATTTAATTAAAAATGCTTTTTAAAGGGTTGGTGATGATTCTTTTGCATTAATAAAACATTAAGATTCTTAAGTAAAACATGGTACCAGGTTTTTCTTCGTGGTGGATTCATTTATTATCAGAAAAGATATCTTCATGACATTATGTTTTGGCACTCAGTTTGCTCAGAGCTGCAGGGCCGCGGGGGGGGGGGGGGGGGGGGGGGGGGGGGGGGGGGGGGGGGGGGGGGGGGGGGGGGGGGGG
>JAQMCX010000059.1:0-27740 GCA_029814765.1 Acanthurus leucopareius | reverse complement strand
CCCCAGCGGTGGTGTGATGTGGCGCGTGCCATTTTACAACCTGCTCCGCGCGACCAAAATAAACCCTTCTCAATTGGTGGTGGGGGTAAAAAAAAAAAAAAAAAAAAAAAAGCTTGCAACTGCTGGCAGTGCATACCAGCGTTCTCAGGTCAAATCTGTCTGGTGTACTTTTCGCTTCCTACTTCAACAAAGGCGCTCAGTGAGTGTATCAGACGGCCTTAATGAAGGGCTTGTTAGCCGGGCTAGCGGCTGCAGATCCACTAGGCCCAGAGTGTGTGTTTACTATCAATCCACCCTTGTGTCTACAGCAGGCTACATCCAGCACTCCCCTCCTCCCTCCTGCCTCACCCCCTCCCCTCGCACACAAACGGCCACATTTACAGGAGAGAGCCCCAACACCCCCCCCACACACACCTCCCACAAAACCTCTCCTCCATCACTCCACAAGTCCTGCACACATACGCCACAGTGCACCGACATGCACACACACGCAACACACCGCACTTGCTCACATACTGTTCGTAACGCTGCGTCGAACATGCATCTGCACACGTGTGCGAACGGTCATACGTAGCACGCTGCACCTCCAGGGCCACACAGATAAGGTTTATGAGCCTGTTGACTTACACACACTGCGCACCAGAAAAACATCCTGCACAGCACTGTGTACCTACACACTCATGCACAGCTACACACGCATGTTCACACACACACTACAGCCATCTTTCATGAAGAAGTCTTTAACAGCAAATACATGAAATCTTGCTTGTTAAACACAGTTAAACACTTATTTACACACAGAACTCACAGCGAGAATAAACAGCTTAACCTCATATTTTTTATGATTTACTCAAAACTTAAAAACAGAGAACACAATTTGCCTCAAGTGCAAATTCTAACCAGTCAATCAAACCAACTATAAGGAGGTCAAAAACAGGAACTTAGCTGCTATTATTGCAGAAATGATTAAAATAAATCAGGCGTAAAGGCAAAAATATAAAATGTCACAATACAGGAAATAATTAAGTACTTATAATCACTACTACTCACTGAGTACAGTTAATAAGTTGCATTTTTGCATGAAATTGATTGATCCAATAACTGATCATCAAATTAGTTGCCAATTGAATTTCTGTTGGGCAGCAAATTCATAAACTATCTGACTCTTTCAGCTCTCCTGTGCAGAAGAAAGGAAAAATGATCATACGTGATTGCAAACTTTGAGACAGAAACAAGTTTTCAGGAGGTGAACAAAGGCCAAAACTAAAGTAAGGCAACTTTATAAAAAAAAACAATGGACTCCAGAAAGTTAACTGATATAGAGATGCATAACACACAATCACACACATATGAACGTATAAATAAATTAAATATCTGATGCCAAAAATGTGATCTTATGCAAATAACAAAATTAGTAACCTCCACCCCTAAAACTGGCCCAAACACCCCACAGAATTAAGACCCCGTCACTGGAAAAGAAACAAAAGAAGCCACGATGCATCCAATATTCAGAGAGGAAATTCAATAATATATAAATCAAACAATGTCGGAGGGGGAAAGCCAAAACTCTCAACCAGAAATAAAATGTTTCATCCTCCAAAAAGGCAAAGAGGAAGTGTCTGCAGTGACATGAGAAACAAGGCCCAACCACAGCTCCATGTGAAAGCTATTTAAGATTACAAGGTGCGGGCGAGCGAGACAGAGAGACAGAAAGAGAGAGAGAGAGAGAGAGAGAGAGAGAGAAAGAGAGAGAGAGAGAGAGAGAGAGAGAGAGAGAGAAAGATAGAGGGGGGAGGGTTAAAGAGAAGGATGTGAGGTTAAGCATGGAGGGAGCAGAGTCACGTGGGGAGAAAGGGGGAGAACGGAAACATGGCACATGATCATAAATAGCAGACTGGAGAGTGTGTGTGTGTGTGTGTGTGTGTGTGTGTGTGTGCTCGTGCTCTCAGCAGAGGAATGTAGATTCCATAGAAAACTGTGATGATGAAAGTGAGCTCGTGTGGGCTTTTCCTCATCATACACCACAGCTGAGACAATAGAGACGGAGATAAAACACGAGAGCTGCAGCAGACAGAACCGTCTGTGTGTGAGAGCAGCCGAGAAATTATCTATAACTCTAATATTACTGGACTATATTATAATATTAATGTTGCATTGGTGTATGTATATTTCAGTTTCCAGGATGTATTGAATAAATCGCACAATAAAACGATATTTATCTGAATAAGTTCATCGTCTCCTAGCAAACAGCCACTGAGGTAGTGAGGAAGTGTGGGACTCTTAAAGTATAACTTTAAATGTTCACACCAGTCAGGCAGGTGCTTGTCATGTGGGAAATGTTAAAAAGATGGAAGATTTTAATTGAATAAATGTAATTCTTCAATGTCAAAATTGGAAAGACATCTAACAAACAGGATGTTTTACATTTTTTCAGTCTAGTAACAGACGCGTTAAATATTGTGCGACAGAGTTGTTCTTTGAAACTGATGTTGGCAAAAGTGTTATTTTATTCTTCATTCACCTGAGATGAGACTTGCTGGTCACATTACTTGATTACTTGCAACACAAACAAGTAACTGCTGTGTTGTTGACTGAGGCAGAATCTTAAACACCAAGGTGGGAGTTTTCTAGAGATTTTTGTTGATGTGGTTGTAATTTACCAAACTGAATGTTTTAGCTAGTTCACACAGCTTACATGACTCTCTCTTTAAATAAAACAGTCTATTCTATATACTATTCTATACTTTCCGTCATTAACGGCGTCTCTCCCTTCCATTTCTACACTGAATGAACCGACATTCTGTGACATAATGTTTATAACAATGGCCTCGGTTATGTAATTGTGTAAACAGAGATGGTGCAACTGAGCAAAGTGGCGAGTTTAGTTTGAAATTTACCAAGAACAACACAGCAGTTCGTGTTGACTTTACACTCCAACATAGTCAAACATGTGCTCAGCAACAGGCTGCTGAACTGTTTATTACTGCCTGTAGGTTCTTTATAGACGACACACCTTTGTTTTCTTACAAAAATATTGATTCATGTTATTATTAAATACATGAGAGCATGAATTATAGGATTTTTAAAATAAACATTTGCCTATTTCCTCTTTGCTATTAAACTTATTACAACTTTTGTACAAACAGCAGGTTCTTTGGCTCCGCCCACTGAGGCAACATGGAGATATCTGTTGCAAATGTAAAAAATATAATGACATAACTGACTTCAGGTGAAGCTTTCATAGTTATCAGAAATCACATGACTCTTTTGTCGAGACAGCAAAGGCTTCTGGGCTCACAGAAAATGTTTGTCATGAAAGTGGAGAATGTATGTTCGTTCCATGACTAACCGACAACGTAAAGCAAAGCGAAGTGATTTTCTGAAAGGAAACCTCCTACAAAAGCTACTAAAATCTTCCATGTCAGACGGCTGAATGTTATCTTCCTGAGCCCCTACCGACTTGATGTTTTGGAAAGACCCATGTGGGATAGCATCTGTGTTGGGGCTACACAGTGTGAAGGCTGTGTGTGTGTGTGTGTGTGTGTGAGAGGGAGATGTGTGTGTGGGGGGCTGTTTTACTGGGCCTCGCCTTTAAGGGCATATTTGTCCTCGCCCCTTAATCAGACGAATGAAAGCTCCACATTCTCCCTGGACTCGGGAAGGCCGGGATGGCATATTTACCAAACGCACCCACACTGAAGTGACCTGGAGACTCAGCTGTGTGTGTGTGTGTGAGTGTGTGTGTGTGCATGTGGTAATGTCAAGGTAGGTAAAACTCCACCTGTGTGATGTACTGCACTGAAATGTTCTTTTTCCTGTTTGCTTCATCTTTTACACACCAGGATACAGAGAACCTGAATACACACACTGAATATTCACGTGTGTTCGTAATACAAGTAAAAACGACAGAAAACTCACAATGCAGATGAACTTTTTATCTCATCCTAAAGGTCCAGTGTGTGAGATTTAGTAGCATCTAGTGGTGAGGTTGCAGATTGCAACCAATTGAATATTCCAAAACTCATCCTCCCTTTCATGCATGTAAACCTGCAGTGACGGAGAAACTTGCAAAAAGGAAAAAGCCTCTTTTGTTTGTCCATTTTGGCTACTGTAGAAATACTGTAGCGCAACATGGCGGACCTGCTATCAACTTTACGTATGTTATTTAAAAGAAACCTCCACAAGTGGTAACACAAGAGAATGTCACAGTCAGTGTGAGTCAGCTCTTAAAAGACATCATCCTGTTTATTTGTGACCTGTTATGGCACAAATACAGGAAACAGATCAAATCTACTCACTGATGTCTGTAAGGCTGCATCAGTGTAAAGTTTGCTAACATTAGCTAACATTCACCAACATAAGCTGCAAATCAAACCGGACCAAGTAAGCCTGTTGTGACAAAACTGCTCAGTATGTTAAATAAGAAAATATGTTTCATTTTTTTTCATCTATTTATTCATAATGAGAAAAAATTAGTTCATCACAGGCAAAACTGTTAGTACGACTGACATAATTGATCACACTTTAAATGTGAATTACCATTTATGCCATAAACTTTAGTATCAGACTCAATCAACTGTGAAAAAAATCTGTTTCATATAAAATGGAAACTGAGTTGATGCTGAGCCGCTGACACTGTTTTTTCTCTCTTGGCTTTTATTTTCTAGTTTTATTAGCATTTTTCAGGTTGTTTCACCTTCCTCCACCTCTTTATTTTGGCCTCCGCCTCCTTCATCTCACTTCCTCTGTCTTAATGCATTTCCACTCCTCCTTTCTTGCTCCATTTGCTTCTTTTTTGGCCTTTGCTAATCACATTCTGTCTTCCTGCCTGGCCAATGGAAACAGTAAAACCAGTATGCCTGTAGGCTCATATTTCCAAGGAAAACTTCAATTTGTGCTCACCTTGTACTTGCACATAAACCAAAGTGAAAGCTTCACATATAAAATAAAAAATTAGGGTCGACTGGAGCCATTTCCTTCTTAGTGATTGCTAGCATCTCGCACTGCTGGCTGAAGCATTGAGAGCCATGTTTTCTTTTTTTTGACTTTTTATTTAACCTGTCGTGTCGACTAAGAACAACACACGTTCACAAAACAGGAGGCGAAGGCTCGTTGGGGAGGAAGTGAGGCGACATGTTTCACGGTAACACTGAGTTACAGAGGTGTGAAAGGCTTTTTCCTCGCTTGTTGAGCTACTGACAGTGTTTTCCATGTTGACTCTGTCTTTCTCAGCGGCAGTGTGACCGCTGTGGTCACACACACACTCACACACACACACACATGCACATGCACACCCAAACAAACATGCAAGACTGGAGGTTAGACCGTATTTTGGAAAGACGTCAGACACCATTCCACACAAGCTTACATGTTCGATAATCAATCTTTGTTTTCCTTGATACGTTGTGTAATGTGACTGTTATTCAAACAGCAACACATTTTGTTGATGCATTTTTCTGCTCCTGTGTCCTTGGTGATAAAAATCTTTGCAACAACAAATACCGGATCATAAATCAGACAGACGACACACACACACACACACAGCCAGAGGAGGAACAGCCACAACCACAACAGGTGTTAAGAGGAAACCATTTGTCATCCTGTGAGGGTGGTTTTTTGCTCTGTGTGTGTGTGTCTGTGTGTCGTCATAGAAAATGTGTGTCATAATAAAAGGTCTTATTTGTGATCAAACCCTTTTTTTACGGCTTTTAATTGGTGCAAACAAGTTTCTGCAAACTCAGCACATCTGTTTGAGCTTCTGTTGTCGAAAAATTGGGGTTTAACAAAACAAAATAGAACAAAATTAGGATTTTAAACTACTTTTTGGTGCAAAAAAACCCACCAAATACAAGTTAAAATACTGACTTTGTTGACTGGAAGCTGCAAAAGTTGCTCAGTAATCTAGGAAAAGTGAATATTAAGCGTTGCATTGACGTCAAAGCAGACTGTCCTTCCTCATTCCTGTTTGATACGTCCTGCGTTGGAACAGACTCGCTCCTGCCAGTGTGAAAAGAAAAAAAAAACAGACTTAAGAAAACAATTGCGCCAGTGAGTTTGAATGGCTGTCAGCCAAGCGTCTCAGCCACCTGGGCTCAGACCAAACAGCTCTCCCCCTGTTGGAGGGAAAAGACCCACCGCTATGGAGGTCGTGGTCGGTCAGAGGCATCTGCGACTAAACACAAAGATATTCTGATAGAGCTGAAGGCCGCTGCTCCAGAATTTATTAAAACGCCTCAACAACCGACCCCCTCTTCACGGGAGATGGATGTTACGCCGGATCTCGGGGGAAGGGCAGCCGGGTTGGCACTGCCTGTCAGTTGTCGTCACCTCTGCACGCTTTGCATCCAAAAAGGCAACTTCCAGTCTGCTTCTTACTGCGTCTTACTTTTTTTGTCAACAACTTGTCAACATCTACTAAGTGCTCGTTGCTGTGGTGTTTTTGCTCTTCACCTCCTGGAGGTCACCTGCCAATCACACGGCACACGGAGGTCTGTGACGTTTCCTGCTAATGAAGTTTGTGTTTCTCTGAGCCGACTGTCAGCGACTGTCGGTACTCATTTCCTGTTTGTTCAAAAAAAAAAAAATTGAAGAAAACACATCAAAACTTTGTGGTTTTTTAAAAAAAATTCTTTTGAAGAATCACATTAGTAGACAAAAAAGCTTTTCTTATCTGTGCATATTTTCAGTTTTTGAATGAAAATATTGGACAATTATAAGGCATGAGAATTTTTTTAATAATTAGTGACTGATGCATCTGTAAATAATAAATTTAGCACATGCATATATCCAAACTTGTTATTAAAGTTATTTTTAAGCAAATGGGAACCTGCAGAAGTAATTGCTTTATCATGTTTCTTAAAATATGCTGATTTAAGATGATATGCTGTGATAGTTGCTGTGTTTTTTTCACTGTAACAACTGCAATAAAGCAGATATGACAAGAAAAAATCTCTGTATACAATAGGACATAATGTCAGCAGGTTAAAATACCATAATGTGCATTTTGCCCCTTATTTTGAAGTTTTGCAGAGTTTGAAACCTGTGTGAGAATGAAGGATGAGACTCATGTAAGCTTGTGCATGTGCTGACTGGCAAAGTCTTATTTGAACAAAAGTTGCAATGACAAAGTGAGTATTTTTGTGTTCAAGTTTTTGCTCAAATATTTACGAAAACTGATAATATTCTCATGTTTACAACAAAGAATCCTCCCTTTAGACTTCATTCTTATCCTGAAACTTAAAAAAAGTGCCGTATCGAAACCGGAGAGGGCTTCAGTCTTTCAGCAGGACTGCAAATAAGGCCTGGAACTGACTCAGTGCATGTGACAGGCTGCAATAAAACCTCCAGGTCTTTTCCTGTCAGGGCTTGATCAGAAGCAGAAAAAAAGAGAGAAGTGGAGCAGCATCACACCTTTCTTCAGAGGCAAGTTAAGCCCTTTTTCTTGTTCTTCTTCTTCTTTGAGACAACGCTGCGATTATAGTATCAAATGTTGCTTCTGTTTAGGAAAAGCGATGGCAGAGGTGAGGAAGGAGAGCCGGCAGCAATCTGCAGGGCTGAGTGTGAGTTTGAAGGTGTGTGTGTTGTGTGTGTGTGTGTGTGTGTGTGTGTGTGTGTTGTCGGTGGAGGGTTTAGCGGAAAGGTGAGGGTTGGGAAACCAGGTGTCACTGCTGGCAGATAGGAAGACAGGTGATTTTAACAAGCTTTCCAGCGCCGAAACTGACAACAACCGCGTCCTCCTGCGTGACCCTCCCACCTCCTACTCCTCTTGACCCTGCCTCCCCCTCCTCTCAGACGAGTCTGAAATCCCAGGAATGTAATTAAAGTCAAAGCTTCAGGTAGTCAGACTGCCAAGATGTGAGGACAGAAACAAGCTCAATTCGCCCATTTGTCCGTCACCTCTACAAGGACGTTCGCACCGTCCACTAACACTCAATTAATCAACCCCATCGCTGAGTTTTCAGATGGAGGAGGGAAAAAAAAGGAAAAATTTCAAATAATGTGGCAAAATCACAGAAATTCTTGGGGCAGAAGTGGCCTAAGAAGCCAGCTTACAACCAGGTGACAGGTTTGGTCCCTGGATCAGCAGGATAACGTGGGCAGGGAGGGTTGAGCTTCATCCTGAGCTTTTGCTTTGTTTTCATGTCAGTGACACAAAACCCATAAAATCACACCTCACATCCTTAATCACACAGGAGGGGGACAAGAATCTGTTTTCTGAAGTGGCTTCTTTGACCATGAAATAGACAATATCCTCCTGATACATGCAACATAATGGAAACACACACCATGAAATAAAACACCAACACACACCAGCTCTCCAAAAAATACTAGAGTCAAACACTTTTCTGAAACACCAACAATACAAAGGTTTGTTTCAGGGCTTCAACATTTAAAGGCGTCATATAATACAGGAGTTCATGTTATATATTAGGTATTATTGGATTCTTCCATCCTGTTTACACTTAAAATAAAATTTGCAGCATTTTGCCACATGAATAATAAGAAAAACATTTAAAAGTGAGAAATGAACAATGTTCAGTCTTCAACAATTCTCCTTGTTTCTCATGTGGCTGTTACATTTTGAAGAGTTGCAGATGCAGGAATTAAAAATATGTCACATTAAGAGACCACACTTGTTTTTAATTTCAAGAAGCGTTTTTCGGGCTCGCTCGCACATTCTGCAGCTGTGTCATCGCAGAGACCAACAAGCTGCTGTGCATCAACGGGGAGGGAAAGGCAGTAGCCTCGAGGCTGGCATTACAACAGATACTCTGAAGAACAAACACCAGAAACAAAGAGAATTTAGAGTGTTGTTGTAGTCAGCGTGGCAAGTCCGCCGGCGAAACGAAACATTTGGCTTCAATCTCAACAAAATGTCAGAAATTTTCACTCTGCCTTCTTCACCACTGCCAGCGTCAGCAGTGTCTCACATGCAGGCAACAAGACAGAGAGGCTGCTTCAACTGTACACAGGAAGACAGGCCATGAAAAAACATACTGATTGACAACAGCAAAGGATTATTAGGCTATATGTAAAGTTAATATTCAGTTTCTGACAAACTTTCTATCAAATTTATGTAAAATGGATTCATCTCTGCCACTTACATATGGAGCAACACACACCACACATAACAATAATACACAATATTATCATTAGGTTAAGCTGAAATCTTACAGTGACAAAGTGACAAGTGAACTGTTCAACTGGCATGTGAGCCACGATAACCATAATGATAACATAAGATATACTAAAGTACTTAATATATATATAAATGTTCATTTAAAAAGATGTTGGTGTTGGTTGTAGATTATCCTAAAGGGTCAAAGCAGGTGGGCTCCAACAGGCTGATTCAAACAGGCTTTTATTGCGGATGTTCACAGCTGATGTCTTATAACTGCTCTTGCAGGCCATGACGACTTTCAGCCTGCAGCCTGAACTGAAATGATGAGTTATCATATCGCTAATGCTGATTTTATAGGTGATCAATCTGCTGAATCTGAATCAGGAAGGTTGTTTCTGACCTCAACATGTCTGTTAAAGCTCTGTGATGACACCTGGACAGGAAACGTGTCACACATCTGCAAAGCTTCCATGCGACCAGCCGACAGCAAAGGGAGGAGATGCAGCAAGTCGGCGACGGTGTGCATGATATGAACATTGGAACTGGATTCTGCTCAGTGGCCTCCGGCTTCAATAATCACTTTGCTGTTGATTTACGAGGCCTTCTCGCCCACTTCATCCGGCTCGCTCCCTGGCAGCGCGGGGCATGACGCACTGCTGACCGTTGCTCGTCAGCTGTGGCTTACCCAGCTCCTTACTGCATCATTAGTTAGCATGCCAAGTCAAATATAATGGCTAAGTGCTGTCACACTCAGATGGAGAGTTCCTGCAACTCTTAACGTCCCTTCCAAAGAAATGCCACCCATTCCTCCATGTTATATAAGTTTTTTACTGCCTGAGGGTGTGTGGTAAAGAAATATGTCATTATATTGACTGAAAAAATGCAAAAAACACACAGAACAAATCTCTAATATGCACAAATATAATTGTATAATACTGCAGGTTTGACATCAAACACTGCATAATGTCAGCAGCCTTTGGGTTTTGATAACATTCTGTTCTACCTTATAGCGATACATCTAGCATTTGGTGTCAATATCCAGTGATTCCTTTTTTTGGTACTTTTACTGTGATTATAAAAGTGTTTAAAAGTTTTATAAACAATTCTGACGCCTGCACACCTACATTTCTTCAAAAGAGGAAGCCGTTCAAAGATTATGGAGAAGCTGGAAAAACTGATTTTACTCTGAAAACTATACTCAACCTGGATGGCTTGATTTAAGTGATTTAAGTGATTAAAGTGATTAAAATGATTTCAAATCAGCACAATATGGAGTAAATATAAAATGTGAAAAACTGTAAAAAAAGGAACATTGATAACAAATATTAAAGAGTGGAAATATAACATTGTAGTGTCAAGTTTGCTTTACAGAAAAGAGAATAAGTTCTCCATAAATAGATCACAATTATTGCACTATTGGTTACATAAACAGGTTGCAGATATATTATAACATCTCACATGAGTGAATGATGGATTAAAAACCCAATAATACAAAAATCTGCATTTCCAATCATTATTTAGTTGCAGGAAATTACATAATCCTCAGCTTATTTATCTGATTTCTTTTCACTTTTTCCAGGAATATTTTCTGAGTGGTCAATACTGTAAGATGATCTAATTTACTGTAAACTCTGGTGATCAGTGACTTCCTGCATCAGGAAGCACAAACACTCTTTAATTTGAAAAATCTCTTCTTAACAGGAGAATAATGATCATCTTGTAAACGTTGATATATTCAAATATGATTCCAGTTTACAGTGAAAATCCAAGTGTCTTGATGTAAAAACTTCTAGCCTGCTGCCTCGAAAGCAAGTCCAGTCAAGATGAGACTAATCTGCAGTCGCAGTCGGTGGGTTTGGACATTTTCTTGTTTATTTACTTGTTGATTTGTCGCATTTGTCTCTTGGTGCTCTCTTCTTGTAAACACGGCATTATCTTTAGTACTGCGCTGCTCTGTTATCTGTATCCTGTTTTCTCTCAAACTTCCCCTCGGTGATCATGGGAGTTTAAAGTTTCATCTAATCTAATTTGATCTATAGCGTTGGTATGTAAAAATATAATACGTCCACAGGTGAGACCCGGCCTTTTTTTTTTTTTTTTTTACCTACGATCTCTTATCAGCCTGACTGTGGCATGTCTTTGAATTTTTGTGGGGGTTTCAAGAACTCAGTGGCAAGTGACTGCAAACCTCCATTCCACAGATGAGACACTACACCAGAAACCCCGATGTCAAACACAACACCTGATAGCACAGGATTGGTTTCTTACTGCATACCTCCACCAGGTGTACGCCTGCTTTAGGCTGCTTTTTTTGGGGGGGGGTGAAGGGGTTGGGTGGGGGGCCGTGTCAGGAGTCAGCCGGAGAACGTGTGCTTTCAGGATATGAGGAAGCCCTATAGATAACCTCAGACTGTCCTCCACAGGATCATATTGTCAGAAGAAAACACCTCAACGCCTCCCTGTTCTGATCCGACAGATAAACTGTTTTCTGAGAGAAAAGGAGTTTACACATGCATGTGTGAAACAGCATCTAAAAACCTGATATCACATTTTGAGGGATTTAATATAGGATTAAATATGTCTGAAAACCTGTGGATTTATTTTGAAATTAAAAAAATGTTCTTAGTTATGCATGAATAAACGTTTTATACTGAAAAAATTGAACCAATCAATCAAACTGATGTAATTTAACTACACATCAAAATTATGTGAACGTAGTTTGATTGGTTTGGATGAACAAAAGCGTCCTCAATGAAAAATTCACAATCTGGGATGACAACAAACCTAGTATTTTCATTTTAGTTTAATCTATTCACAGTTATTTATCTGATTGACAGAAAACTTGTTAAGTTTATGAAATGTTAAAAAGAAAAATCAGTCTGAAACATTGAAATCACAGGTTTCTTGATCACACTGTGTCATCTTAAAAGTCCTTGTTTTTCAGGTGTTTTTTGTGGTATTTAAACCGAAAACAGCTTCTATCTGTATTCACCAATCTAGAGACTCACTCAATATCCCGCCCATAGCCCTCTCTGATTGGTTACACTTCATTAGTAAAAGCCAATCAGCACTGAAGGGGTCTGTCTTTAGGATGAGCGAGTGGGAGCTGACAGATAAAGACAATTTTTTCCCTGATAAAAGAACCGCCAGCAAATGTCAACTAATGAGAAGTTAGTCAGATTAGAGCAAATCAACCAACCAATCAATAACCCAGCTGATCAGGAGGAGTCAGCCTGATGATCAACACATGAAAAAAGGATGAAATGTAGATTTTTGGCACATGTTGCTGCTATTATATTCTTTTTGTATCCGTGTCTGTTCATATTAGGTGCATTTTGAATGTAGTATATTTATTCTCGGGTGTTTTTGGATGACGTCCGATTGTCCTTTGTTTGATTTTGGTTTTATTTGCTTTTTGAGTCAAGACAGAAGAAATAAACACAAAAATCTCCAAAAGTTTAGTAGATCACATGTTCATGTACAAGAGCACGATCAGTTATCATAAGAAGCTGATTAAGAAAAGTCGTTTCAGGATCAAAACACTTGTTTCCTGCATCAGGAGTCCATGAAACACAGACAACCCATGAAGGAAAGAATTCAGCACAAATTCTTCTCTGCAGCAGCGCTCACAAACATGTCACACACAGAAAGCTCGACTGGGACAACAATGAAATGTGTGTTTTCACAGCCCGCCAAGGCATGCGAGTGTTTGAATCTGAGCCTGTCAGGAGACCAGCATGACATTTCTATCATGTCCCTGACCCCTGAAGTCTAAATATACAACAGAGACTTACATTCAGGGAAAGAGATATACAAGACATCTTAAGGGAATGTGTTTTTCTGTGAAACGGTATATAAACTGTGAGTCACATGGAAGGTCAAAGACAAACATGATTTCTTTGACAAAGAACAAGACGAGAGACACAGAGAACCAGACTATTAAAACCTTTATATTCTGCCCCATAATATTAAAAAAAACAGTAAAATTAAGCTTGTAAATTTGTTTTTTTGGCCAAAAGGTGTATTATTTTTAAAATTGTGCTGGTTCTCTTTTAGTTTCTTGGTTTTATCCGCAGCAGTCTCCGCTCATGACCGAGTGTATCACGCGGCATCAGATGCAGAGACACAAAACTGTCTCACAAAGGAGTGTTTGTACGATTCCTCGCTCTCCGCTGTGAGATCACGATGGCTGACACAGTACAGACATGACACGGACAACATGAGATCACGAGGGCTGACACAGTGCAGAGACGACACAGACATCATGGAAAAAGCACGGTAACATCTCACTGCAACGCAGGCAGCCGTCATGCTTTCTCATTTGAAGGTCAGCAATGGTAGAAAGGTAAAGATGTGGTCCTGTGAGTGCTGGGTTGCCAGTTTGAAAGCACTAAAAGCACCATTTGCACTAAATTCTACTTTAATTTGATAAATTTCCTTCTGGTGACGCTTCTCTTTTAATTTCTGGAAGACGCTACCAGTTTAGAGTTATGTTGCTTTAGTTTTTCCTCTTGCACTTCAAGTTTTTTTAAAGGAAATCTAACTCACCTCTGCTCCAGAATACTTGCTGGTCTGAGTCACTAAGTCATCCAGAGACATGTCTTGGCCCACGGGCATGTTGCGGAACTGGAGAGAAAATATCTCACGGCGAGTCGGAGCATCTGGAAGAGGCACATAGACGATCCGGTCGAGGCGACCTGGACGCATCAGAGCCTGCAGGAGGAAAAAAGATGGTCAGCTTGTTTGTTAACCATCATAATTCACAAAATATGACACAGAAGTCCATCAAGTTATGGTTCACACATCAATAACGAGCATCAGTGAAGTCTTCTTTGGCTTTCTGAGGGAAATAATCACTTAAGTGTCACAAACACATTGTCAGGACTCTACAGATCTGACCTTTGACCTCCTTACTGTGGAAATCCAGGAATTGAAGTGTCCCCTGCTTCTGCTTTGATTGTGTGCCTCTTCAAACGGGAGCAAAAACCAGAGGCCTAACATGCAAATTGTGAAATGCAAGTTCTCCTCTTCTGGCAGTCAGTGTGGAGACAATGTTGATGTTATCTGATAAACCCTCAACTTCCTACAGATCACAACTCCATGACCCCACAACAGTCCCTGAGTACCCGAAGCTGCCGCTGTCTCGCTTGTCAGACGTCATTAAGTGGCAGGCGCCTCTCAAACACAGACAGGCAGACAGACAGACAAATATGTCCTGTCTCCGTTCGCTCTCCTCAGCCGGGCTGCGACAAGCTGAGGGCTCGTTTGGTTTTGTTTGGGTTTCGTATCCGTTTGACGAGCCAGCGAGTCGAAGGACAGCTGAGTTTGAAAATAATTAAAAGCATTCAAAATGCCGTTAATGAGCATTTGATTCCACCTCTCAAATCGAGGATCAAAACAAAAGCAGCTGAAACGGTTTGTTTCGTTGCTTTTCTTCTTCTCCTGACTCTCAGCGAGGTTTGGATGTAAAGACAGCGGAGCCTCTGGCTTCGGGCCAGACGGGCCACAGCAGGACTCAACCCCGACCAGAGGAGACGAGGAAGGAGACGCACACAGACGCAAGCCGTGCAGGAGGTCACGTCAGGAGTGATCAGTGAAGGTTGGAGGGACCGAACCAGCAGCCTTTGAACTTTAGCTTACACAGAAATCACAGTGCTGCTCCTGCATCTCTGCATGCACCATGTATCTGCCGAGCTTCACAGCCTCCTTGTTTCTGCTATATTCACAGATTATGAAATAGAGATTTATAAAATGTCAACCTGTTTACTTGATGGTTGAAGAAGAAAAGCTTCTCAAATGTTAAGATTTTCTGCTTTTTTTCTATCTTATACCTTTATAAAGGGAATCTTTCTGATGATTGATCAGACAAAAAATATTTCAATTTAGGCTCGGGCCCTTCAAAACTGTGATAAGTATTCTCATTTTTTCCTGACATTTAATGGACTGAACACTGAATTAATTAGTTAAAAAGGTAAATAAAATGGTTGAAACAATATTGAAAAAGATAAATAGCACAAAATGGACCGTGAGATTGAACTCTGAACCCTAACTTTTATGTCAGTATGGACAAGAAATCCTTAATGTGCTTGGAAACAATAGAAGTATGAACATGCTATAATTACTGGTCAAACTTTTTAAAAAATGATGTGATATAATCCAGACTATCTACTCAATGGACTTTGATGTGAAAATATTTTGTCACCCGCTGCTTTAAGGGTTGAGAACTAACTTCAAACCTCAACAATAATATAAAAAAACAGCCTGATACTCAAAGCACTACAAAACAAAGCACCAAATGGTCTTTTTCATGTTCATTTTTAAGTCCTTTTCTTTGCAAATGTGCTGGATGTAATTTTAAGAGTTTGGTTTTATGGTTTTCTTTATTCTTCCTCTGGATAACCAGTCTGATTTACTGGGGCGATGGACAGTTTTCCTGCCTTTTATCTGTTGCTTTTCTGTGTTCCTGTGTATGTGTGTGGAACATGAAAGGATGGAAACTGGAGACAAACATTAGTAGCTACCCTTAGGTAACCACAACAGAGCCGTGGCTGACAAAAGGCAGTGGATCACGAGAGGAAACGTTCTTGTTTTTCAGGTCTCTGGATTCTTCCACTCGTTTGAGGAGAGGGTCTGGCTGTGGGTGACGGACCGTTGGCATGGACGGGCTGAGAGGAATAACGTCACTGCCATTCAAAGTGGCTGTTGGAGGAGACCTGCTGTGAGGTGGATGGATCGCAGATTTTTAGGGTTTCGGCATTAAATTAGAGTCATGAGGCTCCAAACTGAGGGAACTTGATAAGACGCGTCTGGCAAAACAACAATAAAACAACACATGTGAGAGTGAGTTTGATGTCACCGTTCTTCCCACAGGTTAGGGGTAGGGTTGTGTGTGTGTGTGTTTGTGTGTGTGTGCAGGAGGTGAGATGGTTGCACTGGGGATTGCACTCTGCAGTTGTTTGTCACAGCAGGTCTAGCCTGTCACGGCAGTGCGTATTGCATTATGCAGAGGACGTGCCAGGGACACTTCCTGAGTTGCTCTGCCTGGAAGTATCTGGCGGCTGCATGCCAACACAAACCTGCTGACCCCAGGCTGAATAACTCACACAGACACTCCCATGCACGCTGACAAACAAACACACATATGGGAGCATGAACATAAACACGCAATTCCGGTAAATGCTCTTTGGCTCCGCTCTTTTTAATCCTGGATCCATTTTTTTCCAAGTGCAAAGGTGCAGCCTGCTACTTTATTAGCCGTTAATTCTTTCTGCACACATAATGAAGAAGTGGCCGTGGCTTCCAGGAGCTCGGGCTCCAGGAGCACCAAGGCGCTCTCAAAAAGCAGAGTCGACCTGCAGCTTTGAGACTGCTAAACTCATCTGACTGCCCTGGAGGGAAAGAAAGGCTTTTTTCCCCCCTTTCCTCTCAGCAAGAGCATGGGGCCCATCCATCACTTAACAAGATACACTTCCTGTTCTCAAGGATCCGGGGGTGGGAGTAGGAGGAGAGGAGGAGAGGAGGAGGAGGAGGAGGAGGTAAGGGGGGTGGACTCTGAAAGACAAATACTTGGCTTGGCATGTTGGGCAAGCGTTGACGGGCACTTTTCGTACGGCATCATTCCACCTGAAGTCTCGGCTCAGCTGGCAGAGGGAGAGAGAAGATGGAGGGCAGGAAGGAGAAAGGAGAGGACAGAAAAAAACAGCCTCACTGATTTACTCAGACAGGCCACTTGAAGTGAACTACAGGACTTAAACCCTGCAAACAAACACAGAGGAGTGACGTGGGAGACGGAAAGCCACCATGTATAAAGCCTCTGTTTTCCTGACATAAGTCTGCATGATGGATAGCATCCACCTTGTTGCACCACTGACATGATAGGCATCATTACACATGAGCCATTAGTAATTAGAAATGCCCCCAGGTAAGAAATACCAACTAGCTTTAAGTCAACAATGAATGAAGCGTTTCTACGTCACTAAACTCCGGGTGAGCGTGCACTGCAGCCTGCCTGCAGAGCGAAGCGAAGCACGGCGTGATGGTGAGAAAGTTTGGAAAAACAAGTGGGGCCTACGCCGGATCAGTCAGGCTGATCAAAACACACAAAGAGAAAAAAAACAGAGAGACAGAAGAGAAAAAAAAAAAAAAACTCATCCGCTCTCTGCGCCAAGTTTCGCTGCCGATAACAACAGTAATCATTCCAGGCATTGCAATCCTCCTCAAGAAGTGATTACCCCCTAATGACAGACAACTTCCTATCTGCGAGGGCCGGTACCTCTCCCTAACCAGCGGGGAATGCTGGGAATCTTCTCCTCGGAGCATTGTTGCTGAGTACATTCTTGGCCAGCTTCGATCTGACCTGCTCTGAACTACGTCTACAAACTGTTTACAAACGGACGCCCCCGCAACTCAGGTGTCCTATTCTTAGACGGAGGCCGAGTGGCGGCGAGGCTGAAACAATCGACTTTGTGGCTCATGTTCACTTCGGGTCAAATCAAAAAATGAGAAGATACGTTGAGTCCATGACTCTGAGCATGAGTTCTTCTGTGCAAATCAGGTGAAATCTCTCTTTTCCTTTAAAAAAAACTCTCCATTGGTGCTTTTTCCACTGCAGGTTGATGGCAGGTTGTCTGGCTGAATAAGTGACTCGCCTGAGGAGACATCAGTTGACTTTGTTCCCTGCCTGAAGGCATCTGCTGTATGTAGTTTCCTAACCTGTCAGTCTGCAATCCTCGCAGGCCTTGGTGAGTCATACTCGGAGATGGGCCACCCTGGATTTATGCAGAACACACACCAAACAAAAAAATGCAAAGAGCATTATGGGAACCAAAAGCTGACAAGAGAGGTCAGAGAGTTCCACTTCCACGGCTCAAATTTTGAAATTAATACGGGGTAATGATTAAGTGCCAGCAAATGTTGGCAAATGTTGAAAACAATCTTTCAGGTATTACGGTTATTCTGTCTGCTGCAACTGGAAAGCAGTCCACTTTGCTATTCAATCAGTAAAAGTAGCCGCTAAAATTTGGGATGTGGCAGCTAATAAAAGACAAAGTTGTGCATTGATGGATTTCACATTCTCTTCAGATAGAAGCTCAGTTTCAAAGAAAAAGTCTTGAGGCGTTGTCAGACTTGGTCCATGTACTTGAATCCAGATCCAAGTTTGTTTCTTTCATGGTTTGGGAGGGAGTTTCTTTTCACAGATGAGTATCCTTTTGAACCTGACGTTGGCTGCTCAGCACTGATCCGATGGCATCCATGTCACGTCTGTGAAATGCACCGTGTTTGCATCCTTCCATACCGTGAAGGATGCCTCGCATTGCTCAAATCGTTTTACTATTGTCTTGTCATGTGTGGGGGGTGTGGCATGCGTCAGTGCAGCAAAACCTTCACGAGGTGCACTTGTAACATTTCACACGGCTGCAGAAAATCAAATCTAAAGTTTGTGCAAAAACACTGCGAAGCTTCATTTAATCCCTTTGTCCGAGTAAAAAACAGACTTTTAAAGTTTTTCTGTTTGCTAGTTCTCCAAAATCCTATATACGTTGACTCGGAGCTAAAGCAGATTTGTAGTATCAACCGAAGAGTTTTGCACAACACTTCTCTCTAAAAAAGATGACATAATTTTGGATGAGGCCATGCTGTGTTCAGAGGGACACCGGACCTGCTTTATGTCAGTCCTGATTTTGATGTGGGAGAGGATCAGAGGAGGAACAGAGAGGGGAGAAGGAGAGAGTAAATCAGACAGAGAAGGGAGGGGACGAGAAAGGAGAGAGAGGGAAGAGAACGACAGGGAGAGAGAGAGCGAGCAACGAAAAGAGAGAGAGAGAAGCCGAGTTGGCAACCAGTCAAAAACATGAGAGGCTTTCACTCTGGATTTTGCCCTTGAGTCAAACTTGCATCCGGCAGGCGAGGCCACCGTGTCCAAGAACCAAATAACTCTGCCGCTGTTAACCCCCTACTGTCCCACATACTCGCAGCCGGGAGATTTGTAGTTTCAAAAAGGGGGTTTATATCATTTCAACAGGTGATATTTGCTCTTAGAAAAGACTGTTTTGATATGGCAGAGCAGGTATTTGAAAATGTAGTGCAAAATAATCTGCAATCCTCCCGATACAAATACATAAAGTTCTAAAGGCAGCATTTCTAAATTGATTTCAACCTATTTTATAATTCAGGGCAACAGAAATACTTCACATTTTCACTAAATTCTACAAAAATAGAAAACCATTTTCATATATGAGCTCCTACAGTGTTTGCAGATTCAGGTCTGGACATTTTGTGTTTCTGCCCACACACACACGTGGGCACACAACCTGGGTTTATCCACATTGGACGCGTTCACACACACACACACACTGGAGAAACTGCTCTGGGTTCAGAGAAGAAGTGCAGTCTGGGTAAAGGCTGCAGGAGGCATTACACATTTTGCTTACAGCACCATCTCTACATATAGAGTGTCTGTTGTTTATATATGTTAAGTTTTAGTATGTGTGACCCCAGCAGGAGTCACATTCCTCCAAAGACCGCAGAAGTGTGTGTGTGTGTGTGTGTGTGTGTTTGTGTGTGTGAGTCACATGGTCTGTATGTATAGTGCTGTTGAATATAGAGTCATTACAGAATTAGATTTCACACCTCTTTTACCTTTTATGATGTGTGTATGCATGTGTGTGTGTGTGTGTGTGTGTGCGTTTGGGTGTGTGTGTGTGTGTGCAAGGTCACAATCATATGGAGACCAGGTGAAGAGGCTGAGGATGAGGGGAGGAAGGGGGGAGAAGAGGTAGCAGCAGCTGTGTTGCCCTCATTTTTTGGGTCTGGGTTGGAAGGTGAGGGCATTCACACCCGTTCAGCTGCCCTGGGGGGTGAGTTGGGGTGGGGTTGAGGGGGGTGGGGGGGCACAATAAAGTCCCCGAATCTGTCAAAACAGCCCAAACTGAACAGCACTCAAACCTCTGCAAAAATAGAAATGGCCGCTGCCAAAAAGGCAGTCTTATTTTGATAGGAATAGGTGGGCAGAGTGTGTGTGTGTGTGTGTGTGTGTGTGTGTGTGTGTGTGTGTGTGTGTGTGTGTGTGTGTGTGTGTGTGGGAAGGGTCTCCTGGTGGAAAAAAAAAAAAAAAAAAGGTGAAGAAAAGCAGAGGAAATTAGACCAAGGCCATGTTGAAATGTCGACTCATTGGAGCCCAAAATAAAAAAGCAGTAAAGCGGCTGCCATAAAATACATGTATGTTTGCTTTACAAAGAGGCGTTTCCTGTGAGCTGTCCGCAGTTCGCAGTTTAATTCTACGGGGCCTTGCGATCGGTGTAAACTCGCCAGGTCTGGTTTCCATAATCCACCCCAGAGCCTGTGGGGACCTCCAAACTCCCCGGTCGAGTTGCTGCCTCAGACAAATTGGCAGAAACAACCAGTGGCCGATGTTTTTTCCTCCAACAGTTATTCTGATTCTTATTATTTGTTCGGCACTTGCAGTTTTCTGGTTAGTACGTGTTTGTTTGGATTATTGTTATAAAGAGGAGTGTGTGTTGAGGCTGAAGGGCATCTGAAATTCTAATCATTGGTGTTTGTGTAAGTGTGTGTGTGTGTTTTTTTGGGAACTGTACAGGAAAAGTGCCATTTAAAACACCAGTTTGTTCTTTCAAACATAAAACAGGAATTCTGTCTTGGCATTAATCGGATCTGAAGATGTGACGGAGAAATGCTAAAAAACCCCAAAATTCAGACACACTTAATAACAAACCAGGTGTAAACACAAAAAATACTGAACTATGATGCCAAAATATTACTTCAATTTTGCTCAAGCATGCTTCCAAACCAAGTCTGGCATTTTACAGATTACTTTGAGCCTGATCAGGCTGTTCATGTCCAGTTACTGCAGGTTGATTCATCCCTGATTTACTTTGAACAGATCCACACAAAAATTGCAAATTTTACCAAGTTAATGACAATAAAGTGTCCCACAGTTCCACACATTCCAAATACAGTTTCTGGCAATCAGCATTTTCATAAACACTGTTAAATTAATATTAATAAACAGTCTTAAATTAACACCATTAGACGGAGACATCCTAACTACACCCCCCACTTAGATAAGCATGTAAAAATTCACATGCACAGGCTCTGCTGACAGCCTAAAGAAACACACACACACACACACACACACCGACCTCCCATCCCCTTCCTGCACACACACACACACACCCTCACACACACACACACAGAGCCCCCACTTCCCCCCAGAGACAGACTGCAGGTGCCAGGCCCACCTCGGGGTCCCTGCCGGGCTCTCGTTAGGCCTGGTGCCATTCAGGCGGCTCCTAACACGCAACCCTGAGTGCTTTGTATTTCTCTGACAGCCCTTGTCATCCTCTTCATGTAGTGGTGGAAAAAAAAAGGAGAGAAAGGGAAGAGGGGGACTTCAGGGATTATTGCTTTGAAGAATCTGACAGAGCTACAAGGCTGAGATTCACCTTGCACTTCAGCTTTCAAGGACTTTTCCATTGTTTTTGCATATTTTCGATCATTTGCTACAAATTGAAAAATCAGGGTTTGTTTTTATGCATTTCCATGTGGTCTTAAAAAACAGTTGTAAAGACTTAAAGCTGGCCTGAGATAAGACAGACCTTCACAGTGAATAATAGATGTTAACATTGCAGACTTTTCAAAGCAGACAAAATGTTTCACTGTGATAAATTACCTAAAGCAGGTCTCTGCAAATTCTCTTACACACTGATCAAATCAACGGAAACCAACATCTGCCTGGAAAAACAGATTCAAAAAATCCACAAATGTGAAACTCTATAAAGTGCCCTGGAAACGGGTCGGTGGTAAAGTTATATGATTTGTTGTAGATGGGCAGAACCTGCAAAAGCACTAAAAAGGGCTTCAAATGTCGAGAAAAATAGAAAATCATTCCATCTGTTATTGTTTTGAATGCATCAGAATTAAAAAGTGCTCATTTATTGTCAGATAATTAGATTAAGTTAAGATTAGCAAACAATAAAATCAGAACAGATCCAAATATTCACCCAACCAACATTTAAAATGTCCGCAGGGATTCTGAAACACGTTTTCATCCAACTTGGTCATTATTAGTATGTAAAATATTTATGTTCTCCTGCAAAATATGAGGAAACACAAAGAAAAGGTGAACATTTACGTCAAGGCCAAAAGTGTCTCACTCTAAGTTTACCATGTTAGATCGTCTTTTTTAAGCAGCACATCTTCCAAACATTCAAGACACTTTTTTGAGTACCGTGTTTTGCAGAATATGTCCAGTTTGTCCAGTTTTGCTGTTGGATGTCAGTATGACGCTTCAGCTTCTATAACAAAATATGAGTCACCAACTTTATCAGCACCTCCATTATTTCCATAGAAACCATCAACATCATCATCACCAGGACGCTTTGCTTCATGTTGGTGGAGGCCACCGACAACCTGTTTGCAACTTTAATCTGTGTGTGCACACAAAGGTTTCACATTAAGGAATGTGTGTGTGTGCCCGACACACACGCAAACACACACGCAGACAGATAGACCTGAATGTGCACACATGCTGCCACTCACAGATACTTACCAAAGAGACAAACATAAACAGGAACGTTGCTGAGTGACAGTCGGATCAGTTTCCACTTCCGTGAAATCTAAACATTAGTTTGTTTACCTTCGTCCTGAGCGGAGGTTTGGTCTGACCGGGGTGAGTGTGTCTCTGCATGTAGGTGTGTGTGTCCAGACAGACAGGAAATAGGGGACATGTGAATAGAGACAACACCCCAATCTGTTTTTTATTATAGTTAATTGCATGTTTTTGAGTTTTGGGGAGGATGTTTCCGTATTTTTGCCTTTTTTATAAAAAAGTATATCAGGTGCTATAATAGATCTAACAATGGGACTCTGTCAGGGACTGACTGAGTAGATACGGTTGCTAAGAAACTCATGACACAGCTGCAGGGCCTCTGCATGCATCACTTGATTTGCACTGTATAAGTTCAATGAGCTGCAGTCACTTGCACTCAAATAGTACACAATGTTTACCTACACGAAGCCTCACTGTGACCCTGATATGAAATTCCATGAGTGTTTTGTGACTGTAAACATGAATGACCTTTTTTCTTTTTATGATTCTTTGTCTCTTTGAACAAAACATGGTGGAAAGGAATTCTGCTCTACACCTGCAGAAGTTTCCAAAACTTCAGGTCACGACTCAAAACAGACAGATCTGTTGTTATCAGGTCCCCAGTTGGCAGAGTGAAATACGTAATCACTCTATGATATTGCACTCTGTGCTGAGGTCATGTCGAGTGTCTTCTGTGATTCCCTCACCCTCAAATCCTGTGCATAATGCCTAATTTAACATACAAGGAAGAGTTTGTGAGGAGAAAGTAAAAGTTGGCTTCACCAAAAACATTTCTAGATTATTAATGTTTTAAATTATCTTATTTTTTACAACATTTAGGCTCTTTGTGGAGAGAAAGGAGATGAAAACTGGCATCTTATGTAAACAGAAACACAACCCTGAATGAAAAACAGTCAGACCACCGAGTCAAACCAAACAAACAAACAACAGAAACAGATTGCATCATCGGCAAATTACAGAACTGTGTTTACAGAAAACAGTTTTCACAAAGTGTTCCTGAGCGCGTGTAGTAATGTTCCTCACAACCATGTTTTTAGAGGAAAACAAAGAAATTAACAAGGTGAAACACCAAAAATATTGTCTTGTACTATTCTTGATAATCAATATGTTCAAAAGATTAGTAATGATCACATTCTGTTTTATCTGCATTTTAAGAGGCACTCCTCCTTTTGTGGAGTCCTGGAAACTAAGCTAAGTGTTTATTTCCCCCCCAAAAAAATCTGTTTTCCAGAAGAATTAATCACAGTTTCTGTCCTCAGAAACCTTGAATACAATCGAACTGTATCTACTTTCACGTCTTACTGCACTGAACGCAAACAATACGAGTTTCACGCTAAATGTAATCTGCAGCATCAGAGCAATTAGCCGCACACTGCCGGAGATAACAAGAAAGAGAGAGGGAGGGACGAAGGAAGAGGAATAAAAAAAATCCCCCACCCAGCATGTGAAAACCTGTGTCAGATTTCGCCACAGACAAGGTCACCCTCTCTTGGTCTCGCCTCAATGCCCTGTCTTGGTAACTTGACCCCGAGCAGGATGGCGACAAACTGTTTTTGTCACCGCGGAGCTTCTCGCTTGGTTTACACGCTCATTGTGTTTACAACACCTTCAGAGTTTTATTTTTTATCCTCTTTTGTCCTTCAACCACAAGCCTTTAATTTTACCTGTGAAGGGATTTGAGGAGCTGAGTGTGAAAATGCACAGCTTTGAACACCTCCTTAAACACTCCACACACACACACACACACACACATGCACACACACACACACGTGCATACAAATAACTAAAAAAAATTAAAAGGTTTGTCCCAATTCCAGAGCCAAAGCATCATCACTGGTGTTATGCTGCACAGCCAAGTTAACACTTGATATGTTTGTAATTGTGCTGCCTATGAAACTGCACAGTAATCCCTTCCAGCTGCCTCCCTCACTCACCCATCCACCCTCCTCTCACTCCCTCTCTCTCCCTCTCTCTCTCTCCTTTCAGAGAAACTGTAGCTGCAGCTCTGAGTGTGTTTTCCATGGGCCCTGGTGGATTCATCCTGTTGACAGCGCCAAGCCTTTTATGCATCGAAAACACAGTATTCCCTTTCAGGTGGAGAGACGATGGAAGGGAGAAGGGGAGCTGGGGTATGGGTGGTGGCGGCGGAGGCGGCGGTGGCGGGGGAGAGCCAAGGACGGTCCCCGCAACAGACTACGAACTTCAAAATCTTGGTCCTCATCTCTTCACAAAAAAAAATAGTGAGAGACAGACGTGAGAAGGGAGGGGATAAGGGATCAAGAGAGGTAGAAGAGGAGGCAGGGGAGGAGGAGGAGGAGGAGGAGGGGAGGAAGAAAAAAAAACAACACAGCACAAAGGAGTGCGTAATTAAGACAGGAAATGGGAGAAGAGAGAAGGGCTCTGGGGGCTTTCAGAAAGAGGCTGGCCGGGGTCGCTTTTCCAGAGAGCGGAGGAGTGGGGCCGATACCCGAGCCGTCTGAATGGAAATCAGATAATCTGTTAACACAAGGCATGGCCCAGATCCTGCCTGCAGACTGACATGGATAGGCCAGTTCCTGTTCCAATCCGCTGCAGTGGCACAAAGTGTTGCCAAGGCAACCAGCTGTTCCAGCCAAACTTTGCCTCTCTCTCTCCGAGCCGGCGGCGAAAAAACGACAGGTGGGGCTGCGAGGCGGGTAGAAGCAGCACCGGGGTGCTTGTGAAAACACAAAGCTAGTTCAATAATGACACGACGCAGGGGCAGGAACTCAACACCATCAGCCGCCATGCTGATGAAATGCTGCTGAACTCTGGCGGTGACCAATGAGGCGGGGTCTTCCTTAAACCAGCCCTTTGACTAAAAAGTTAACCGCCATCGGACAGGTGAAGCAGTGAATGACACATTGTCCCCCTTACCTGATGTTATATAGGCTCACCTTTACTTTTTCTTGATCAGGTTTTAATATTTTGTTTCTTACATTCCAGCTGTAAATTTAACTTATAGCACTGAAAAACAACAACAATAATAAAGAATCTTCACAGATTTCTCACTATAAAGCATTTTCACTGTTACTTCTTTGCAACTTAAACGATTCCTACGAGGACAAAACAGAAATTAAGAGTTCTACTTCTGTTTGCTGCGTTAAAAGTGAAGATAAAAAAAGACACACAATGCAAAAGATATCAAAAATATTAAGCACACTGCAGCAATATACTGAAGAAATAAAAAGAGGAAGCTTTAAAGTGCCAGAGACAAAAAAATTGCCACCTATGGATATTTACTTCCCAGTAGTTATAAAATATAATATGGCAACTGTTAAAGTGCACTTTTGATTCATATTATTAATGATAACAGGAACAATGTTTTGGAGAACAGTATCAATATTACTTTGACCCAGTGTATTTTTTATTTGTATTTTTAATAAGTTCATTTTATTTGGCTAAACTGATTCTGCATCTATTAATTCAGGATTGGTGCCAATTATGACCTATGTGACCCGTGTGCCTCATCTCCATCTACCTAAAGCCAAAAACTCATCAATCATGCCTTGTAGGTTACCAAAATTATTTTTTTCTACATTCAGTTACATTCATTCACTCACAGCATGTCGTACACTTAATGTCACTTTACATATAAGTCATAAAACACACCGGAGAGCATACATATTTTGTAAATGTGGAAAAGAAAGAGAGCACACTGGAATTTGTTAAATGCTTGGGATCAGTTAATTATCCTGAGTTGAGGTACTGGAATCAGCATCATGGAGGAAGAAGTTGGACTGGTGCGTTCCCATCTTTGGCTGCTCAAACCGGTGGAAAAAAACTGGCTTCCTGCATGGCAACATGATAAACTGCTGCTCTGATCAATGCAGGCTGCCACCGCTGCTAACTAGCCACATTATCACATCTGGCTAAGTGATCACATTTTCAGCACGTCGTCTACGATCTAACTCAAACAAGTTCTACATTTACGAAGCCTGAAACACTAAAAACAGTCACCTCGGCCAAATTCAACAGTCTCCCTTTTCCAAACTTACCCAAATAGAAGATTTTACAACTTTATACTCATTTACATTTTTGTGTGCTTTGTCACAGTATCGTTTGCTGCGGCTCTTAAAAAGGGCCAAAACCCACTGATCTACCTGACAGTGGTGTTGGTCCCAATGAGGTGTTAGGATCAAACCCTCCCCACAGCACCATAAAACTGTTATTTACAATGGCCCGAACAACTTTATAGATTCCCCTGGAGGTGAACAGGAGGCCAAGGCTCTAAATTCAAGGCTGGTTAAAGGTAGCTATTTTAACCTTCTTTTTTTTTTATTTTAAACTTAGCTCATATTTTCAAGAGTCGCGACTTCACAAGAAGAAGGAACAAATCTTCTCCAGCAATGAAGCCCCACCACCTGATCCAAGTCGTTTCCCAGCCTGCTCTTTGATTATCAAATATCTGAGAAGGAGTAGATGAGTGAGGGGGAAAAAAAAAACAACAAAAAAATGCCCAAAAAAAAAAAAATACACCTCCTACAGGACCTCCACCTCTGCTCCCACTTCAAGAGCGAGGCGGTGCGACATGCAGCGGCGTACCGCAGCTCAAACTTCCCCTTCCTCTTGAGGGGAAGCCATTTTATTGTGTTCCACTGAGATAATTGCCAATCCTTTTAAATGAAAGGGTTTTCTCAGTGCTCTGGTAATTACTAGATACGCAGCGAGGGTCTGGTGGTGGTGGTGAAGGAGGGGGGTGGGGGGTGGCAGAGAGAGAAAAAAAAAAGAGAAGAAAACATGACAGGCAGGTATTAAAATTCAATGGGTGGGGCAGGAAGGAAGTCGAGAGAGGCATGTGTTGAAACAGAGAGAATGAGGGAGGGCTCGGGGGGGAGGGAGGGAGAGAGGGAGGGAGGCACGCTGTGTTGCTGCAGCCTCTGTTTGTTGAGGAAGGACATGTTTATGGTCTGAGTGTTGGGCCTTTTTTTTTTTTTTTTTTTATCCGGTATAGAAATCCATGTGCCAATTGCC
>JAQMCX010000058.1:22709047-22742686 GCA_029814765.1 Acanthurus leucopareius | reverse complement strand
TGGGTGTTTGGGTGGGCGGCTCGGTGTGTTTCTTCAGCCTCTTTTTTTTGAGGTAGGACATTTTTTTGGTTTTTTGGTTGGGCTTTTTTTTTTTTTTTTTTTTTTTTTTTTTTGATCCGGTAGAGAAATCCATGTGCCAAGTGCCAAAGACACATCTGCTCCTGGGCAACCCTTTGCCGCGGTAAGGTAATTTATGTGGTGATCACTGACCTCTTTTACTAAATCACTGGTCTTTTTTTAGGAACTTCCCATCAAATTTGGAGCAGCTGAGCCGAGTTTGAATAATTCTTTCAGACAGCGCAAATTACATACTGCGCTTCCTCCTCGGAGTGTTGAGGAATGTTTCCCCAGTGATGATGGAGAGATTGAAAACCAAAGCAAACCGTACCTGCACATGCAGTTATATACCTCAAAGGTTTTTTTTTTTTTCGGATACATAGTTTCACAGCGCAGCTTTGTGAATCACCTCAGATAAACACACACAGGCCAACACAATAATTGAGGGGTACAGCTGTTAGGATTACATACTTATTAACTGTTGCTTTTTCACAGATTGCAGAAAACAGACAAAGCCGAGCTTTGGTGTCGAAGTTGACATGGCAGCACAGATTGACAACAAAACAAAAAATTCAAAAAGTCGGTTGTGTGGCAATATTAAAAAAAAAACAAAAAACAAGCATCTTAAAGATGTTGAATGAGTGCATCCATTAGCATGTTTTTTCCTGTTAAGGCCTGTTTTCCAACGTGATGTACTGCATGTGCTGTGTCTTACCCTCCAGGACAGATTCAAACCTGTGTAGAAAAAAGCAACCACGATGCCAGACGACTGGCCGAGATCCAGGTTTACATTCAACGTTTGTAAAATACTAAATTTCTACAACATTTACATAGAGGAACTACACTATAGTTAGGGTCTGGTTAAGGTTAGGGCTTGTTATATGAGGGATGATTGATAAGTCTGTGGCCTCAGGTAGAAGGAGATGAGTTATACAGCTCATGCTACATGCATGTGCAGCTCAACCCTCTGAGGAATTGTGCATATCATGCGATTTTTTTTTGGTCTGCAGAGTGAGAAAATGAACAACATCAGTCTTCATGCAGTCATCTCTCTTTGCCCTGTTTAAATTCAGCACTCTACTTTTACACTGTGGTGAAAAAATGGCCATCCTCCCCTTGTCTTGCCTATGTGTCCTCATGGACCTCCTTTGGTGACTTTTAAACTTGTCCTGAACCCTATTTACTTGATTTGGCACCAACAGACTTTTACGTCTTCCCCAAGATGAAGAAAAAGCTCAGTTGCTGCCACTTTGAAGGTGCTGATGGCATCATAGCTGAAACAACCTTAGCTTAAAATGGAATTATGCACCTTTCAATTCTCAATCCTTTGTTACCAACTTAGTCGAGGAATTTCTATTATTTCTTTAACATTTGCACGGTTTTGTTCGTCACGAATGGCACAAACAGCCCTGTTGTATGTCATTTGCTGCTATTATGGACCACTTTGATGGGACGATGCTGGTTTAATAACTGGACAAAGCAGGCAAATGACCTAAAAGCCTAAAACCCTAAAGCCAAGACCACCAAGGATCCAAGTGGGAAGAGAATTTGCCTATTGCACAACATTAAAATATCACCAAGGCTGTGCATGATAAGCTTATGTTGTGGCTGTGCCTTGTAGAGAGGTGCTCTAGAAAGTGTACATCAGTAAAGTGTGTATCAGCCACTGTGCAAGTCCCACAGTTTTCAGATTTAATTTAGCTCCCATCATGCAGTGCAGTTGTCTTGCAGCGTTGACAGGTATGTCTATCTATCTAAACCTATCAAATGATCTTTTTACATGCCATCAGGTATCATTTACACACTTTCCCCTGTGGTCCCTGACATGGAGAATGGTCCTTCAGATGCCCCAAAGAGGCCCCCGTGCTTGTCAAAGGATCGTCTGTTGAGGGCCCGCTGGCCTGGTGGAAAAAGGTGTGCTCTTAGCTTGTTATGTGACACAGAGGGGAGACAGGCCAGAGGAAGGTGAGGGGGAGGAGCGTCGGGTGTAGGGTCAAGGCGCACAACAATGGCCCCTCTCAAGTCGGGAGGGCCCATCAGTTAAGTGTGTTTTCCTGCAATTTGAGAAAGTGGAATCTGGTCAAATTGGTGTCCTCTTGAGTTCCGATTGCCTGAGTTATGTGACGGAGGGGGAGGAGGAGGGACGAGGTGAGGCTGGGGGGGTGTGCATGATGGGGGCCGGTGCTGCCTTAATTGATACTTTCAACTCTTCCGAAAGAGGAGTGAAACCCTGAGTAGTGCTGAACAGTGGCATTCCAGGTCAGACTGGCTGTCTCCATGGTGACGGCCCGGGGGGGGCAGGGGGGAGGGCCAGCTCCGCCATTCGTGGAGGAGACTGGCGGCTGGAAATGGATACGGAGTGACAGGTCAGCGCCATGGGCCACATAACACACTGCAGCCACAAGGCTTAGGCATCCTTCACTTGGGGAAAGAGATTCGATAGGGGGGGGTTTATCCAGAGGGTCAAGGGCCATCACAGCATGGACATACTGCATATACAGAAAGCCAACGAGGGGGACAGTTATGGTGAATTTATGCTATAGTGCTGCTTGTTGGCTTAGGCCCCCCTCAATTTAAGCCCCCCTTTACTAAAAAAAATGTGTTTTTCTTTGGTTTATGTCGCCTAAAATGTCAGACCCTGATCATATTGATTTGTATCTGCGCAAACTAGAGAGGGAACATGTGATTGGGGGGACATGTCTGTGCTCTCCTTTAAAATTTTGAATTAAAAATGTGGACAAGTTAGATTCGGTAAGACATGATTTCAACAGACAATCCTGAAACCTCCAGTCCTCCAATCCTTCTTAAGAGTTGATGGAAGCTCGTGTGGTTGAATTCCAGTTGTGTACTTGCATATAAAGCAGTAAAACATGAAACAGGACAACTATATTTCTTGCAGAAAACTCAGAATTTCTTAGTGTTGTCAAGGGTTGATACAGAATTCAGATTTGGTAAAACGCCCAGGTCATTGCAGCAAGGTAACAAAAATGTTCTTTGAAGGCTCAGGAATACGTGATGTATAAATATTCTGCATGCTTATGGGGTCTGGACACCTCAAGCACATGCTATCGACATCAAAATCAATCAAACGGACCCTTCAACTGGAGGCAGCTTGAGATCTCAAAGTGATAGTTGCATTATAAGCAGTCCTATCTATTCAGTCAATTCAGCAACGCCCTGTTTGCAGAGACATATATCCTTCCCTTTACAAGGGGATATTATTTTACAGTCTCCTGACCTTGGGTACACTGAGTGAAACACAACACCGCCCACCAGTCTATTTCTGTATTTGTCTTACAGTAAGCTGCCGGTAATTGAATCGTGCTCTCCACTGCTAGACATGAATGGTGCTGTGGACGCATTCAGACTTAGTCACAGTGGTTAAGAACAAGGCATAATCTTGTGGCTACTATGTTTAGGTCGTGTGACTCCAATTATGTTTGTTTTCCCTTCGCTTTGTTTTCATTACTCGAACTGCGAGGCTTTACACGCCGACTTAAGTTCTTCTGGAAATCAGGTGATCCGCATTTAAACTTTGTCGAGATATTTTTGCAACTCATTCACAAATAAGCCCTTTGAGTTTGACTCTTTATACTCGTAATCCTAAAAGATAAACTATACGTAGACCCTTAATAGCAACAGAAGTGTGTTGCATCTTTACCACAGAAATAATACAGAAGGAGTCGATGTTAGCAAGTATATTTGGCACTGTGGTAAATTTTTCATGACTCATGTCTTTAGCACGTGGTGTCTTTTGACAGATTTCACCCAAGAGGTGTAATGGGGAACAGAGAAAGGAAAGATACGACTGAAAACTGGTCAATAAGAAGCAAAGAGCGAAGTTTTCAGTTCATCCGTGTGTTACACTGATGCAGAGGATGTTGTTGAGTAAAGAAAGTGTCAACCTTGGCCTCTGTCATGTCTGCTTTGTAAGAAATCCACAAATTAACCGCACCTCTGGTTGTGTAACTCCAGATCTAGGTGATTCCCTTTGGCAAGAAAACAACAAACCTCAGTTTCTAAAGATAGATAAACTGGTCTATTCGCATGCTGTCAACTGTTTAATCTCAAAACTAACAAACCACGAACTGAAAGTCACAGGTTTTCCAAAAACAAGCCTGTGCTCCTCCACCTAAGGTCATGTTGGAGCTACTTATTCACCTAAAGTGTGTGTTCACAATAACCGAATGAAAAGAAACTGCATGAGTATAAAAGACAGAAGTGTTCATTCAGTTGGAATGATAATAAGTCCGCAAATATAATTAGATTTTATTATTACCCGAGGAAGTGAGGTCATTATTTTTTCATTTGTTTGCCAGCTTGTCATGAACTCAACTCAGGTTTCCATGAAATTCGGTTCTACGATGTTTCTAGATTTTGATTGTGGAAAATCAGGTTATGCAGTGAAGGTAAATATCAAAAATTTGACCAGAAAAGGGCAGAACCTTCCAAGTCAAGTGAACTTAAGGAGCTAAGGAACTTTTAAGGTCACCTCCATTACTGCAATCCAGCATTACTGCGTCTAGATTGCACAAACATTTCCCCTTAAGGCTGGTAGGAACAGTGCTGCAGAAGTGCATCAATCACAAAAAAAACAGAGCCCCTTTGCTTGCTCCCATCTGCTTGCAATTTTGTGTAAAATCCATTGTAAGAGCAAAGGTCTTGTGAGATAAGCATCTTCTGGGCAAAACTTTCTCAGATGAGGGTCCCCGCTCTAATTTGCTGCCATTATCTATATTTATGTCCTCTGTAGTGCAGTTAAGTAGTTTGTGAAAAGCCTGTTTGGTAATAGCATTTACAGTAATACATAAATTCTGAGCTGACTTGACTTGGGGGGTCCTCAGGATGTGAAGGACTGAAAAAGCGGCGCTATCACACAGCCGGCGTGCGTTCAGGTTTAGCAGGCTGTTGCAGTCGGGGGTTGTGATCGGGGCTTTGATAAGGCATTGTTGATGGGCTGTGGAAAAGCGTTTTATCACTGGAGCATAATGGCGTGCAAAAAAGCCATGAACCTGCGCTGAATAAATATGAGGCAGCACACACCCACAGAAAGACAAATGCATGCACACACACACACTCTCACACACATACACACCTTGTGAGTGCAGCACCTTTCCTGCAGATTATCTCTGTGAAAGAATGGCGGGATCTAGGGGCTTTTTTCCCCTCCCTGCTTCTTTTTCTGTGTGTGTGTGTGTGTGTGCATATCTCCATGCCTACCTCTCCATGCCTACCTACACACACACACACACTCACACACACACACACTCCTTTGCTCTCTCTCTCTCTTTCTTCTTTCCCCTTCCCTATCTCTTTCCACCTTTCTCTTGTATATTCCTTCCTCTCTGTTTTGCCCTCCATGCCTGAGTGCAAGGTGAGGATCACAAAAGGAACACCTGGCAAACACGGATGTGGTCCTTCTCTTCTCATTGTCACACACCCCCCCTCCCTCTATCCCAACTCCTCCTCCTCCTCCTGCTCCTCCTCCTCCTCCCCTTTCTCCCCCGTTGACTCCCTTTTCAGAGAGGCGCTCGCAAGAATGGCAAACAAGGCTTTCAGCAGTAAGAGGAAGGAGGAAGAGGAGGAGGAGGAGGAGCAGCAGGTACCCCCCACCTCCCCACACACACACACACACAAACACCACCTCCACCACTCACTCCCTTCATCCCTCCCCTCCCTCCTCAGCTCGCCTTTCACACGCCAGGAAGTGCTATTCAGACCAGGAGCTGCATGTACATGTCCTTCTGAACCAGTAACACCTCACTTCTTTCTCTTTCTCTCTCTGAGTGCACATATATAGGTGTGTGTGTGAGAGAGTGTGTGTGTGTGTGTGTGTGAGAATAAGAGAAGATAGGGAGGGGCAGAGAAGACAGAAAACAAAAAAAGAAAAGTGAGTAAGAAATTTTAGAAAAAGAGGAGTTTGCGGTTAGTTTTTATGTCAACTGTCCTCATAAAACTTTAAAAACCTTCGGACAGTGTTGAGCTTCAAACTTCTGTGGAAATGTCAAAAACTAGGAAACATTTCCTCTCCTCTGGGATCACAACTTGCTCATAACAGGCTGCAGCAGGAAAACTTTCCATTGCGATAAATTCAATTTAAAAAAAATTAAAACAAATTATTGAATTATGAGGGTTTAACTTCTACCTCTGCTTCTACTCGACAGTTTAATGAGTTAACAAACAGAAAAACCTTCACCTTGAATTTATTGTGTACAGCCACCAATCTGGCTGAGCTGCAATAAATCGTACTATGACTGTCATGTTTTCGATAAAAGACTTGACAACACACACACACACACACACACACACACACACACACACACACACACACACACACACACACACACACACACACACACAAGGCTCCAAAGAACGAACTGAACATTTTACAATCTGAAAATACTGCCTCATGTTTCGGCTTTGTTCCACATAACCTCAGGCTCTGACACACTGTGTTCGGGGTCATGCAAACTTTGCAATGAATAAAATAAAGAGAGACAGAAGATCTTGGATTCTTCTTCATATTTTAAATATTTTAATAGAGAAAAAACTTTCTTGGTTTTGTTGGTTCAGGCTTGTATCTGTTTTATAGCTTTCAGCCATTAAAGGGCTAAAACACGAGAGGCACATTGGCTCAGGTCCCTATTGTTTGATTTTAAAAGCAGCCCTAATCAAGAATGTGGCTGCATTATCACATCTGGATTTCTTGGTATTTTAAAATAAAGCATCTTAGAAATTCACATGATACGTTTGCTTTAAATCCACAAGACGATTTTAAAGCAAATCCATCGCAAATATTTTTTTTGTTCATAATAAACAGGAGAAAAGAGTGTGGAATGAAAAGGATGTCTGATTTGTCTTTTTATCCGTTCTCCTTTGTAAACAGGCTTCAAACCAGATGTGGTGACAACATTTAAAGCTGTGACACGAGATGAACAAGTGCTTTAAATGAACTAGTTCATATGACTGCTTCTAAAGGTGTTTATGCTTGTTTTTTTTACAGTCACGTTCAAAGGCTGAGTTAAAAGCCTTTTTCAGTGATGAGGGAAGAGGCATGAGGGATTGAAGGAAAAGGGATAAAGTCAGAGAGCACTCACTTTTACACACAGGAAGTGATGGAGGCAGTTCTGTAACAAATGAATGGAGAGAGATTAAGAGAAAATTCTGCCACTGTTTTTCCTAATCACTGTGAGAAGTTCACATCTTTGACAAATTAGCCAGGAAGTAGAAGTTGTAGAAATTGCAAACTGTGTGATGGTGTGTTAACAGACAAATTAGCTTCCCAGCATCTTCAAATTTTTTGTTATAGTAATGAAAAGCTGCAGAAACAGAAATAAACTGAGTTTTTCCGACTGTTCGTTTCCACAGGAACCTCACAGAGTCGCAGTCGGTGTGCGATAAAACCTGCAGGAGGGCGGCCCCTCATCGGCACCCCTTCTCCTGTCCCACCACCTCATGTAAAAATCTTATATTAAAAGAAAAGAAGAAGAAAACTAATGACAGAACACTTGGCAGAAAAAAAGGCCTGTTGTTCCTGAGTTTTCAAAAGAGAAAAATATCAGAGGAACATCAGCAACACAATGAGCCGCCTGACATGATCAAGCTCCTTTCACACTTCACTGCAGGTACTGCCATGTTATAGATTAAAAAAAAAAGACCTGCCCCTTCCTCTGAGAGTCTTTGTTGGGTTTAGGATGTTGTTGTTAAGTCCACTATATCTATATACTGAGTTATCACTGTGAAGATCAGCAGCAGTCAACCTGCATGTGCTGCTGGGCTGAGGGCCATGCAGGTGTGGCAGGTAAGGATACTGGTTTCTGTGTGTGATGATGGATTGTGCATGAGAATGTGTGCGAGTGTGTGTGTGTGTGTGTGTGTAAGAGGGGTTCACATGGATTCTTGTATGTAAGACAAAGAAGGTCCATTTTCAGTCTCAGTGTGGATGTCTGGAGCAATTTGTGCAGGGACAGTGATGTTGTACTTGTCATATAATTTGTAAGCTTTTACTTGTAATAAATATGTTGATGGTTGATGCATAAAAATCCTGAATAAATAAGTAAAAGGGCAGAACTGTAGCAGGTGCATCAGTACAGGCAGTCATACCAGTTTCACAACTCTGTTCTCATCAACTCTCTCTCAGCTACTTTAAAAAATATACTTTAAAAATTTTAGCAACTGTTTGCTTTTTCCCTCTAAAAGTCCCACAAAATACATGCTGATGAATTTGTTACCTTGATGTCTCTGTTGTTGATGTGTTAGCAAGCAAACTAGCAATAAGCTACATAAAACAGGCAGCCAAAACTGTTCTTTTACTGTGGGTTTGAGAATCTCACAAAATACAAAATGTGAAATAAAGCTACGATGTATTGTGTTTTTAAATAAAAATATATGATCAAACTGTGTTTTTAAGACTTTTGCAAATAAAAATATGTGCAAACAAACAAACAAATCTTAACTTAAATATTTAAAGCAAGATTTAAACTTGCTAACTTGGTTATTTGGAGTCAGAAGTGATTGTATGGGAATGAAAGAGTGGAGCTGGTGAGGAAACACATTGCTTTCAGTGACCATGTGACGCTCAGCAGACAGCAAGCAGCTGCTGTCACTCAACATGCCCCTGCCCTTAGTTATGCATTACTGTAGGCCCTAATTTAATTTATATAAAGTTATAAAAAAAATTCCCTCATACAGTTTTTTATACCATTTTTATACCTGGCTGTAAAGACTCTTTTTCTGCTGTAAAGTTGGCATTTTTATATGGGGCTCTATGGGGATCGTCTCGCTCTCTTAGCCAACCTCAAGTGGTCATTTAAGGAATTGCAGTTTTTGACATTTCTCTGTTGGCTTCATCTTTCAGCTCAGCTCCTGCTTGTTCCCAACACAAGCTATTAAAAGTCAAAAGTGAGTTAATAACATTTGAACTCGATTCAACCAATGTCATTCCACTGCATGCATACATACAAACACACACACACATACACACACCCAAAGCAAACACAATAAAGCCTGTTATACAGTGTGACAGAGAGCTGACCAGACGTCCTCTCTGCCATCCAACTTCCTGTTTACATAGGAAGTAAACCGCTGCTTGCAAAGTAGGCAAATAGGGAGAGACAGAAAGAGGTGGAGGCCGGGCCCGGGACATATACGTGAGTGTGTGTGTTCAAATGAGAGTGCATGCTCGCTTCAGGAAGACTGTGACAGCTTTACTGCGCTGTCAAGTATTTATAACCTACAACCTTTTTAGAGCCCCCTAACCCAGGATCCAGCCCGCCTCTCTCTCTCTCTCCCTCTCTCTCTGAGGCCCTCACCACAGCGGGCCCCCACTGAACTGTAACTCCACGGCACTTCAGGCCCTGTAAATCTCTCAGTGAGGGGACTACAGTGTGTGTGTGTGTGAGTGTGTGTGTGTGTGTGAGTGTGTATGAGGTTCCAATTCCTGCTATGACAACAGACGGGCCATCACAGCCTTAAGAGCAGCTATTTGCCTGTCAAACTTAATCTTGGCTCGCAGTTCGACTGGAGGTGGCTTTTACTGTCTGTCAAGAAAGAAAGAGGAGGAAAAAAAAAGGAGCGGAGCGGATATTTCAGGGGTGGAAAGTGGTGCATACCATAAATAGCTTGACTTTCACAGCTAGGAATCCCATTTTCAGTGGGAGGCATGTTTTTTTTTCTTCTTTCTTTCTTTCTTTTTTTGGTCTGCGTGCGGAAATGACTATTTATGTACCAAACACTGTGATGTGTAATTTGGGAGATCTTGTTTCAAGCCTCGCATTCTTGCAATTTAGATAATATAATACTTACTGTCTTATATCCTGTGGGTTGTTTAGTTTCATTGACACCCTCAAACACACCATCTTCTCTCTCTTTTTTTTTTTGAAACCCTCCCTCTTTCCTTCCTCGAAGGCCACAAGGTGCCATAAGTGCCTCAGATATCTTCATCTAGCGAATCACAAGTGTCTGTGAGAGCGTTTCCACTCTGGAGTGACAGCATAGTGAGCATATTTCATGCAATTCTCTGTTACCTCAAAGCGCCTGTTCTTTTTTAATATCTCAATTTACACTGACTGTGCACTTTCAAATATCCCTGTTCATGGACAAAACTGGATGTCTTTAGCAGAATATCCTGAGTAAGATTATTTGACGACTTCGGGCTGTTTAAGACATTTTCTCTTGTATCTGTGAAGCAGATTTGAAGCTGACTTTTTCCCCCTGAATGGCCTCCGTCCACGCAAAGGTCCCAGAGCAAAATAACATTACCGTTTTTTTTCGTTCTACAGCAAAAAAAAAAAAAAAAAAGGGGGTCGTCAGTCAAAGGTGTGCACTGTGTAAAGAGGAGCATGCAAACTGCTTTTCCAGGTATCATCTGCATCTCGGTGCTTCTCCGAGGGACTGCTCACAGTAATTCATCCACGCTGACAGCCATATGGTATACTGCTCTGCTCCACAAACACTCTTAAAATGCGGAGCCACCAACCAGGGAAAAAAAAAAAAAAAAAAGAAGAAGAAAAAAGAAAAACACATATCCTGACAGGGCCTCTGCTATCTCAATAAGAATGCAAACATTTTCAGACATGCTGGCAACGACACAAATCAATGTTAAAACCCCGATTGAAATAAAAAGCCTCACATATGTTTCCCCCCTAAAAAACTGAAAGTAGTCCATGCATCTATAATTTGACCATACATCCATAATTTGTACCTATCGGGTAACATTTGTTTATCTAACCATCGGTTCCAAGTGTGTTTGGGCATACGGGGACAGTAATTGCACCGTTGGTTAAGTGACTGTTTCAGGGAAATAAAGCAGCATGTGCCGCCACTGTCGAAGGAGGAATGCAGAGTACATATTTGCCAGTTGAAATAACTGTAATATGCAAGGGGGGGAGCAGCAGCTCAGTCATTCAAATTACTGAGTTTAGTCAGAGCGAGAGGACAGACGGGAGAAATACAGCTTTAATTCAATTTGGATGGCATGCTGTCTCAGCTGGTTGCGTGGTTGAAAAAAAAAAAAAATAACATGGTATGATTGTGGATGGCTCGTGTAGAAATGACCACATTTCATGGTGGAACTATCAAATGTACAGAGCTGCGGCCGAAACTTGACTTGGTTTTCCTCAGAGAACATTCTGAGTGAATGCAAAAACCCTCCTCATTGAATTATTGTTGTCTATTACTGAATCTGAACGCTTTGTTTTCTGAACAAAGTGCATTAATCTGCCAGATTAGTGAAAATACTTGCATGATAATTCAAATTATTTCAAGAATTTTCTTCGAGTAATTGAATCACTTCAAATAAAATCAAGAATGCAAGGGTTATATATGGAAAAACAGAATGTTTATTTGTAATGCAAGTATTTGTTTAAGTTTATATGTTTAGTTTGCATGTTTTTAATGTGGTGCTGTGATCTGTGTTTATTTAAGGATTTTGCAGATACTATTTTTATCTGGAAAAAAGATCAAAGAAGTTGATTTCTATTTAATTACAAAATAATGTAATTAAAATTAAACTGTTTGAGAAAAATGGCTTGTGCTGCACTTACGACAGCGTGATTTGATCGTAATTTTCCCATCATTTAAGTTTTATTGGCTCGTGTATGTTGTTCCGTATGTTAATGTGAGCTTCACAGTTCTCATTGTGGTCAAAATGTTCTTTTCCCAGTTCAACCGAACATTTCCTGCACATTTACTTAATCTGTTGGTCCAAGTGATTACAAGTCCAAATCTGCTACCTGTTGAGTTTTCACATGTTACGCAGATTCAAAGGTTTTTACCTCGAGGTCATGGGAGTGTTATGTGTCAAGCTAAGTGCTTCCTGAGGTCTGGTGTGTGTGCACACCGAGTCCGGATCACCTGTGAATCTGACTTCACTGCATGTGAAAAAGAATTTTACTGCAATCTAAAGGGAGGAGGAGCAAATTCAACTAAATAAATACATATGTAGTCATTTAGTCATCAATATTTTAATAATTTAACTGATTCTCACTTTCTCTAAAATAACCTGTGGTCTGAAAATGTAAAAATCACAAACATTAGAGGCAATAAGAAGTTTTCTTCATCTCTATGGTGACAATATCTGAGATTGATGAGCCAAAAACAGAAACAGAAAGACTCTAAGGTCTAAAAACACAAAGATCATTCAAACTTCTGAACTTCTTGTTCAGGGAAAACTATTACAACACAGGTTGACAGGAAATTAACTATAAAATATGTGGTTGCAGTTGATCATGAACATGCATAATTAAGAGCTCTAATTGCAGATCAAGATTTTCTTGCCTTGAGGGCAAAACATCGACAGTCTGTACAAGTCAATCTGCAGATAGTTTGAACCGCAAATACTTGTATCATGTCACTCGAGGCAAACCCAACCAATAACTGCATGCTAAAAACAGAACAGCAAATTCCACTGTTTCATTTAAACCCACTTTGGGAGAGAAAAAAAAGATGTTTCTATTTCCATTTTTCATGTCGTGTCTTTTGCAGCAGATCATAATTGATAGCAAAGTGTTGTGGCACAACACAGGAAGAGTTTGTTGCCAAGATAGAGCATCAAGAATGTGTCGGAAATGTGAAATTGTCAAATACTTTCTTGATCATTTTTTTAGGTTTTAACTTTTTACATTCATAGTTTAAAGAACCAAAAGGTCTAAATCTTGTTGCTGTGGCTTCATGCAATCACAGCTTAAAGCAGGCTAACGTAAAAACAGACAAATGTTTTGATAACAGCCCAAAAGTGTTTTAATAAATCAAAAAAAAAGTATGTATATGGATCAGAGGTTAATCTGTGTTAGATAAACACAAGCCAAATAAACTGCACATGAATAATGTATGAATGATTTATGCTCAGTCCAATGTGTTTTTTCACTTAATGCTAAGAAAAACTTAAATTAGTCCAATAAAATATGTTGGACAGATGTTAACGTCAGTTCCTGCCTCATTTTCTCGGAGGTTTCAAATGAAGTGTGATGGTCTGAATCAGTCCTGATCGATTTGTTTCCTAGAAACTGAATGGATTGTCTTTCACAGAGCTCAGTGTGACGGGCATCATTATTTTTTTTTCAATGCACGGGTTTTTGTTAGTTATTCTTTTTTAATTATTTGTCTTATGCTTGCTGCTTCCACCTCGAACCCCCTCTCCCCTCATCACAGATCCCCGACTCCCCAACTCCTCTCCATCTTTTCGCCGGCAGAGCGCTGGCATAGACGCGGGGGGGGGAGCGGGAGTTGCCCAACCCCCTCCTCCCCATCTCCTCCATGGTGTTTATCCACTAATTGGGCCACTTCCTGAGACAGAGGCCAAACAGGGAAGGGAGGAATGCATGGCAAAAGGCCACTCAGACAAGCTAGCGTCAGGGTTGGGGGGGTGGGGTAGGGGTGGGGGGTGGGAAAGGGGTGGGTGGTAGGAGGGGTGTACAGAGATAGAAGGGGGCAAAAGATGGTGATTAAAACAGATAGACAGATGTTTTCTTTATCTAATTTTTTTCTCCTCTTTTAGGGCGGGGGGTGGGGTGGGGGCTTTTCATGACATAACATTTCATATTCCGCCTGAACACTTCCTGGCACGGCGAGATCAGCAGCTCATGCAGCCTGCGACGTGTGCCGCCGGCGCTCACTGTTAAACGCAATGCATGCGAGCCCCTGCGTTCAGACCGCCACCCCTGCGCTCCCTCGACGAAAAACGCTGCTTTTAATAGGGAGAAAATGCGTATAAGTCACTGGACTGACAAATGGGAGGGTTCGTGCTCGTTTTTATCCCGGCTGACCATCTATGCGCTCAGTTTCGTTTGATGTGCTGACTCTTTGAAGTTGCCCTACAGGGTCTATTGGTGTTTTCCTGGGGTTAGAAGTTGAGCCCCCACAGCATTTAGGACTTTTCAGGCCAGTTAAGGGATGCCAGATGAGTATGCCACAACTGCATTTGTTTGTGAACTATACAGGAGAGAGTGTGTTTCAGAGCCATCACAGTGTATTTTATTTACCACAAAAAGAGAAAGAAAAGAAAACAAGGGTATGAAAATATAACTGGTGGGAAATTTGTGCAAGATGACATATTTTAAGGTATAAAAGAATCAAAATAGAACATTTTTGCAGAGTTGATTCAGAAAAACAATGCTTTTTCTTTTACAGACTCGATGAAAACATCACCTGAGATAAAATCCTGATGATTCATGCACCACTTATAAAACCTGTAAGTCACAGTTCTGGGATGAAACTGGACATATTCCATTTAATGTCTGTGCTGAAAGTGCATAGCTGTCATCCTCTTGCTGGGAACGACTGTGACGACACAGTTTTGTAAACTCTGACCGCAGTCAGCCCTGCTGATAGCGTATAGGCCGATAAAAGGGTCACATGGTGGCCATTTGGACGGGCTGAAATGCAGCTGGACTGGTGAGAATGACTCTGAATAAACAGACCAGGGCAATCAAGGAAGGAGGAAAAGGAGAGGGGGGGGGGGTTGGTCGAGACAGACACAAACCCTTTCCTGTTGTCCTAAATAGCAACAACCAAGGGAGCGCTATCTCTACCAAACTTCCTGCCCTATCAGCTCCTGGGGACTCTGAGAACAGTGAGAGCCGAGCTGGTCAGAAAGCTCAGATTGTGTTACAGCACTGGAGGTCATGGACAAGATTGTGAACAGTGATATAAGGATGCACATTATGGTTACATAATTATGAGACATGAATTTGGGCCATTTTGTTCGAGGCGTAGTATCTCTAAATTCCATGTAGAAGCCGAACCAATAAACAACAACTGGAAAAGTGGCTCATTGTTCTAAATATTCACAATATCCTGTTTAAGATCTATAAAAGCATGAATGTCAAATAAAGAAAATGTGATTTGCCGACTCATGACTGCACTGATATGTAATTGTGTGCAGCGGTACATGTTGATTAGAGACAGGTGGGGAAAATTCTGTGTTAAATTAAAACTTATTCATAACTCAAGGCATAAAGTGTAAATTCATGTTCTTTAAAGAATGTACGGTGTTCTTCTAAGAGACAAGGAAAGCCAGTCCAAGAAGTTAGTGGGACAACTTGGGACAAGGGGGCATGAAGAAAGATAGGGGTAATAAGAATTAAAAGTATCGGTTCTCTTCAATTTTATCTTTAGTTTATTCAAAAAATGTGATTGTATTTTTAGAAAGCAAAATTTAGAAGGGGTCAGACTGTTGGAAACGAACATAACGGAGTGGGAGGTAGATGGTGAGACAAAGAGAAGTCATCATGAGCCAAACTGCAGGAGGTGTGTGACGTTTCAACTGTCCCCAACACTGGCAGATGTGATCCTGCGGTCCGCAGGTGGTGTCCGACAGCCCTGATCCCGGCCAGTGGCATTCCAAAACAGGATGTCTAAAACTCCCCAGGCTTGGGACTTCCTCTCCCGTAGCGCCGCGGCCCAGAGTTCAGCCAGCTCCCAGCCCGGAGGAACGCATTACAGATCTGGCACGTGAAACAGTCTGCTGCTCACAACTGAACGCCAGCCCCCCCCTCCTCCCCTCTTTCTGGCCCAATCCCCTCTTTAACCATTTAAAACTTCAGAAATAGTCCCCCTGGTGCTTTTCCAGAGGAAAGAGCTCTTTTTCTACTTGCTTGCTTTTGCGTCAGCGAGGGCATTGAGAGTGCACCTTCCGCACTGTTAATGAAACTGGGCCTTGGCAGCCAAGTGCCAAATTAAATCCAACGTGCCTTTCCACAATAGCGAAAAGCAAAGAGATATGCAACCTTGACATGAACCGCGGATGACTGTAAGGTTCGTAAAGAGGATGTGCGTATCTTTTCTGACAGAAAAGAACAGACAGAGCTCCCCAAACGCCGAGTTGTTGATGATTCACACTTATCTGCATCACAAAAGTGCTGGAGGCGACAAAAAAGATACACCGAAGGAACGTCTTTTTACGATCTCACCATGTGGTCGAAGCTTCCTGTTTGTTAAAAGATAACCTGTTCCTTGCAATATAGCCAGGCTTGTAAACTGCAAATATTTGGCATAGGTTTGAAAGACAAAAATACCCCTCCTTGTTCCTACACACACACACACACACACACACACTGACAGAAAAAAAAAGTTCTGCTTGCACTTCTTCTCTGAAGCTGTTTCAGGCCTTGCAGCTGTGGAAGCTGTGTTCACAAGCATGAGCTGCGTTAATACCATTAGCAAAGATAGATGAAAGATACAATTGCCTTTGAAGGAGTGGATGATGTGGGGAGGAGGGGTTTCGAGAATAAAAGTGACCACATTAGAGAGCGAAACAGCAGTCTGCTGGGGGGCTAAAGGGCAGGCTGGGAGGGTTAGCATTATCCTCTGGCCTTCTTATTCCCCTCCGTACCACCCACCCACCCATTTGGATCTCAGTGACTTCATTAGGATGGCACGCCGTTTTGCCAATGTGGTTCCAATCGGGGCCCAAACTGTACATAAACCCCGCAGGAAATGCAGCTGGGTGACAGACTGTCCAAAAATAAAGAGAGAGAGAGAGGCTGGGGGAACAAGGGGTAGGGGTGTGTGTGTCTGTGTGTGTGTGTGTGTGTGTGTGTGTGTGTGTGTGTGTGTGTGTATACGGGGTGAGGGCTGAGGAAAATAAAACACATGTGAGGCGACGCAGAAGGGGTGGGAGCATGATTAACGACGCCGACACTTTGAAGACAGGAAGACACCTGGCGACCATCTTGTCTCTGTGGGCCCTGGACAGACGGTAATGCTTTAGTGTGTAGGAATTAGGCCCTTCGCATCTCACAGCTTTAGCACGGAAACCGCTGGCCAGATGGGGACTAAGCCGGGAGGATTGCAGAGGACTCAAGGAATGAGACACGACTGCCGGCCCCGACTAACTGCACCGGAGACTCCGTTGACTTGGCAGCGCGCTTTGAGTTTGATGGATGGTATACTGGTCCGTAAGCTAGTTCACTTCCCTTATTGACTATGATTGTGTTAAATCCCTCCCGTACGGCTGCGCTTGGGAAGACTAATGAAGTGACTGGGCCATGTGTATTTTCCAGAAAGGATACTGTACACTTCCTGTCTTTGCCGATCCACAAACAGCCATTGTTTTATAGCGCCTCGCAAACAAACATCAGGCGCCTAAGAAGTCCCCCGTCTGCATGACCTTAAGTATGAAACTGAGACTGGTGCATGACATACTGACAGCTAATATGAGTTTCGTGGTAAACATCCTTGTTTAACGGCCCTGTCATTTTGAGAAATTGTAAATAGGATGTTTAACCATAATTAATGGAATCAGTTTGCATCTGTGAGCGTTCCCCCGAGCTTTCCAGTTCAAACTTTACAGGATACATACAGTGATTTCCTCCCATTTTTTTCCCATGAAACTTAAAAAAAAACACCCAGAAAACTATATTTGTCAAACTCCCCCACCAATAAACACATTGTAAAATGTCAGCTTCCCAGGCCAAAGATGGCAATAACAAAGTCTTGACAGGAAAAGTGGCGACACAAAGCAAGATTCAGAGCCGAAAAAGGGCACGAGGGCTTCAGCCAGCAGCGGATTAGTGCTCAGGTTGGAGACGTGGGTGGACAGGGGGTTGATGGGATTGTTCCTGCAGCAGCATCAAGTGTCTCTTCCTGAGGACGGCTTTGTGAGTAATTGGTGTGGTAGTTAGCCACAGTTAAGCATATCCACAGCAGACCCCGAGGGCTAAACCGCCGGCAACGTTATCATTACCAGGCTCTCTTTGAAGATGCCAAAGTTTGGGTCTGACCATTTGTTTATGCTCTTTATGTTGTTTCTACGGAAGTAACGCTGCTGCTGGTGACACATCTCAAATCATGAAAACACCATGATCTTATTTTAATTGTATGTAAGGTAAAAAGCTGTGATTAGGTGATAAATATGATCTATTAAGTATAAAAATCAGAAAATCCACAACCAATAAATCCATAGTAAAATTAGATCCAAGTAATGACAAAAGTAACACAGAAAGATAAACCCTGATAAAAAATATGAATTAAAAACAGGCCTGAAAACTGATTACGACATAAAGTTATCAGCAATAAAGTAAAAATTGAAGCTTAAGCTGCAAGAGGCCAAAGGAAACAATGAAACAGGACAGACAAATATTGTTGAATCGATTATTAAAAAAGTAATTTGAAATGTGAACCCATAAAGTTTTATTTGAGTGGGATCCATCAATAATATCTTAGATTGTGCAGAAAGTAGTGGTAATTATACAGTATGCCAGTATTAACTAAAATGTCACACTTTCAAATATAGAGGGCTGTGTATGTGATTGAAATGAGATAAAGTAATAAATTGTACATTTCTTTTGGTTTCTTATAGACAGTTGGTGTCGCCCTTTGGAGGGAAACTCATAGCCAGCTCTCTGACAAAGGACCTCTTCTCATTGGTCCTGTACAAACAGGATTCTTTGGAACGGGTTCCTGACAAATTTAATTTAAACAAATAAAAGTTGAACTCCCTCAAAATGAATTATGCTACAATAAAATGTCCGCACTCGCCCTTAAAAAAACAGTGAGCGTTGGAAAGAGACTGCATCGCGTCCCTAAGAAAGAACAAGTAGTCCATGTACATGTGTCATGACCCGGTCTCTATAAATATACACATGGTGGGCCAATACCCACAAAACATGCCACAAGAAAGAATGGTCCTTTGCAGCGGGTGCAGCGGAGAAGGCAGCAGCGCCGAGGCTCTGCTTCAAGCAGCTCTCAAATCAGCGCTTGGGGAGAGGCAAAACATATGTTAGCTATGTTATGGTTAGAATTAGCATCTCTGGTTTTCAACGGATGTGGGTTTGATCCCTCTGGCCTCCAGGCTCAATCAAGTCAATCTAAAATTAGTGGGCTGCCCCTTTTTCCGGAAGACAGATAATTCCCTCTTGATTGTGGAGAAGGAAAAGTACTGCGAAAAGCAAACATGGTGGAGAACACGGAGGAGTGGGCAGGCCAGAGTATGGACGAAACACAGCTATGGTGGAGCTGAAAATAGTGACAGGTGCAATGACCAGCAGCTGCCAATAAACACATTCATACTAAAAATACTCTGAGGACAAGAACGGGAAAGCTTTGTGTCAGCTTTTTTCAAGCTGGAAGTGTTTATTGCTGTGGGCATAAGGTTCGTAATATCAGGGACGTCAACGCTGAAACTGCATTATATGACTGAGTCTCTTTGTTCTTTGTTAAACAAAGTCAGGATAATAAAAAGTGGGGGAGGTGAAGCAGTTAATACTAACAACAATGTCTATTTTTTAAACAGCATAAGTTCAATTAGGAATCCATATTTAAAGTCATGGAGTTGTACATATGAGACAATATACTGAAAGAAATAGTGTTGTTATTATTATAAAGTGAGATGTTGCAGAATGGAAACTTTTCAAGGGGCTTCAGTGATTTTGTCCAGAGGAAAGGGACAAACTCACCTCTGTGTCAATAACATTTTAACTGGGCTCCCAACCCTGAACAATGAAGCTGAGCCAATCCTGGCCTGATAGGCAAATACGAACTCCTTCCCACAAATTATAAAAGGGATCGTGAACCTTCAGCTCGGACTGTTTCAACATGCAAATCACATCCAACTTGGTGACAGTTAAACAAAAAAGGAAAAAAAAAGAAAAGAAAAGAAAAACTGCAGCCTTGGCTGTTGATGTCACTGGATCCTCAAGTGTTTTTTTTTTTTGTCTGACAAAGAAAAAAAAAAAGGAAAACTGACACAAGAAATATGTTGTGCTGTGCTATCCTGTTTTGTACATTTCCTGAAATCCAAGGTGTAGGGTACAGGAATGATCCAGTTGGAGAGGGAAGGTCAGCCTTCAGTGTCCCAGGTCTGGAAAAACCATTAGGTGGAATGGAAGGGAAGAGACAAGGTCTAAGTTATTTCCTCTCTCTTTTTTTTCTTTTCTCTCCATCATTTCAGAAAAGAGTCGGAGCGTTGGGGGGCTTTATCCTCCTTGGAGTGTCCCAGCAGGCACTGCTAGCAAGGAAGCGATGTCAGGAGGACTCGGGACACACTTGTGTATTGCAACAGAACGAGGTAACTTCTCGTGCATCTGGTAGCCGAGGGTCACCAGGTCACAAGGAAAGAGTCCGTCTGTTGTGTATCTGTATGTCTTTTTGTGTGTTTACATGCTCTGACAACAAAAAAGAGACGAATCTTAAACACTGGAATAAATCAACAGATAACGAAATCAATACAACTGGAGGGAATTCACTTAATTACATTGAACACTGATCTTATCAAGTGTGTGTGTTGGTATCATGACGGTTCATGTACACTTGTTACACAACAGCATGAAGCATGAAGTGAAAAGTTGCCAAGAGGTGTTAGGTAATCATCAGTAAAACAATGCGCAAGAAATAGAATCAGGAAGTTTATCTTAATATAAAACAAAAAAAAGGGCCTTTTTTTAAAAAAAAAAAAGGCTGCCATGATAAGATTTTATGTCAAACTTGCTTGATTGTTTCATTCAGACATAAATAATGAAACCTTTCAGGGTTTTTTTTGGGGCTTTAATGACACTGCAACATTGCTATTGTTTTGTGATTCTTTGCATCGCTTTGTTGACAGTTTCTGAGAGTGCTGCCCATCCGGTTTGACCCCCCTCAAGAAAAAAAAAGAAAAAGAAAAAACAACTGACCTTAAAAAACAAAGAATAAAATGCCTTGTGTATCCTCATTTCTGCAATGAGAGCACAAAGACAAGTGCTCGGGGTTACACTGCCAAATGAACACCATTACTCTGGAAGTGTTTCACGGATACTGGCCCCGCTCTTTTGTGAGCCCACTATTCACAGCAACCCTGTGGCTTTCCTCAGGTGCTCAACGTTTCCCTGCAGCCTTCCAAAGCAAGCGTATTGGTTAACCACCCAAACCACTCGAGCATAATGCAATCTCCGATTCACAACACACAAAATGTATTGGCAGCAATCCATGGAACCTAATCCAGGAAGGGGAAACATTTCTGCAAACACACTCTTGTTGAAAACGTCTAATGAATGGTTTCTCGTCTATTCTGAATGATGTGGAGTCTGCAGGATTTTTCCGAATTTTCCCCCAGTTTGTGCTCTTTTTTTTTTGTTTTCCTCATTCCAAACTACCAACAAGGGAAAGAGGGTAGAGAGAGACAGTGCTGCCTCTGTGCACAAGGACTTTCCAAACACAGAAGGCAGCTGTCCTGGAATGTGCACTGGCGTACAAGCAAGCTCAGAAATTATGGCCCTGGCCTTTGCTAAAGAAAATAAAATTGATGCAATCTGTAGAGCATGCAGCTTTTAATTAGTGGCTTCCGTCTCCTAATTGGTTTCTCTCCGCTTCCCTCCACCTTAATTCGGGATTGGACCAATTGCCCATGCTGCATTTAGTATGCTTTGTTTGTCTTGAAGGAAACCGTACACCGTAATCAAGGCACAAAATGAACATTTTCAAGGCCAGCGAAGGCAAATCCATGCAGAGAACCAGTCTCTTTCCTTTTTTTTCAGTTTTCCTCATTATTTAAAGGAAATAAATCTTCACAGAGTGACGAACCAACCGGAGGAAAAAGCCTTGCGTTGTGTTGTAAACATATGTTTTTCTGAAAATGTGAAAGAATGAGGAGTAATTAGGGTTCAGACCGTACACACTGTACTTACATTCCTGGCATTTAGCATATCGTTTTTCAAAAGAGTGTGAAAGTAAGACACGCTTAAATTCCTTGATTAACATCACTTTTAGCAAGCGAGTGAAGTGAATTTAAAGGACAGACATCAACAAATAGGAGGCAGATAATCCTTTGGTTTTAGCATAACAAAAGCATAATAAACAACTTCAGTCCTTCCTGTCTTTACTTTTATCACGTTCTTTGCGAGAATGTATAATGCCCCCATTCATGCAGAAGCTGAGTTTTTTGCCTATGCCTTAAGCGCTCTCCATAATGGCCTGTGGAAAGTGTATTATCTGAACGCAAATGTTTACCCATGACCTAACAACTGAGTCATGTTTATTGCACGCAACAAAAGCTAACTGTGAGTGAAAACACACAGGAGATCACAAAGCTAAAGCTCACTGTGGTATGTTTATAGCTGGGTATGTGGTCTTTTAGTGGTTTTTGTGTCAGAGCGCAGATGAGTAAACACTCCCATGTAGCTTTCCATTCAAGGTGTAAGGACATGGTATGGAACGCAGGTAAGGAATGATGGACACCTCACTCAGGTGTTTAATGTGTTGACTCAGCTTTGTAAAAGAAAAAGGAGACACTAAACAGCAGGAGAGTTGATCCAAAACTGTTGAAACAGACGAGATGAGATGCACTGCCGGTTGCAAAAAAAAAAGCTTAGTTCGATAACACCAGTGAAAACTTTTCCCAACCAACTACTGGAAGAGAGATAAGTGTGGGAAAGGAGAAGAAAAAAAAAGCAGAATCAGAAAAGGAGGACATAAGAAAATGAGATAAAAGCAAAGAGATGAACAAGCAACTGATGCTGACAGCTAACAGCACACAGTTTATGAAGCAATCATCTGAGGTCAGGGACAGGTCTGGTTGCCCAGCACTACTGGATTCTCACTCACACACACACACACACACACACACACACACACACACACATTCCTGATGTCATCCTCTTTCATGTTTACTGTTTCCATCAGCCAACAAACGAATTTCCTTGTTACTGCGGCAACTTGCAGAAATGTTCTCCTGCACAGAAATCACATTCTCCACACAGCAGCGACGAGGCCAGGCCTGATCTGCAAGAAGCATCCAAGCTAACGTTGGGTTTTGGATCTGAAACTTAACAGAACTACTCTTTGCTTTTGGAAATATTCTTATATTTAGTGTTAAAAGCTCTGTGGCCAGATTCTTTACCCTTCTTTACTGCTGATTTTAAATAAGTGAAGAAAGTGGACATGTCAAACTTTTGAAGTTGCAAAAATGCTAGCTGATTGCATAAAATGCTAATTTTGTAAATTCCCAAACAAAAAACACATCAACAACTCTTCTACCTGCAGAGAAAAGCTTATATTTATATGCATTATTTCACATACTGACTCAGTATTTACTCTTTAGTTTCTGCAAGTTTACTGGAAACTTTCACACATCTGCTGGTTGTCTACAGTCGAGGTAAGAGTATGAATGAATTGCTACAAACTCTGTGATGACACCTCCTCAGTCTAGTTCACACATTTGTCTATTAACACCAACTAAAGAGTTCTCAGCTCAATGTCTGGAAGTCTGTTTTATTTCAGTTGGTGGCTCAGAAAATCTGTATTTGTTTCTCCGTGTGGTTGTGTACATGTATCTCCCTGGAGCTGGAAAAGATGCAAAACACAACAAACATGTGACTCCATCTCAAACAAAACAACATGGCAAGCGTGAAGCTGGGCTCTATTACGCATTTGAGGGCAGAACATCATTCCAAGCAACATTTTGCTGTGAAATAAGACACAGATCGCCCAGGGGTGTAAGTAGTCCTGAATTATGAGGGGGCAGAAAATATGGGAGGCGGAGAACAAGAAGAGGGGGGATGGGGGCAACCAGATAAAGTAATAAAGATGATGGAGATATGGAGGAGAGAGGAAAAAGGAGGAGGGACGCAGTTAAAAAGGAAAGAAAGAGACATAGTTGAGAGTTTCTCCTCTCTGCTTTCTGTCTGTGACCAGTAGGTTGAGTGCTTAAACGTCCCTCTCTTGCTCTCTCTGTCTGTTTACAATTACCGTGCCGCGAATGAATCTTCCACGAATGACCGCTCAACTGGCAGCCCTGACTAGTCAGGAACAAGGGAGCTATTAGTGGAGGAACTGAGGAAGGAAGGAAGAGGGGAAAGCCAAAGGGAAGGCAGTCCAGCTCGGAGGCCCGCAGAGGGAGAGGAGGGGAGGGGAAGGGAAGGGAACCAGGGAGGGAGGGAGGCTTAGTGGAGGGAGCGAGGGAGGAAGTTAGGAAGGCAGTGTGGAGGGATCAGTGAGGTTACACAGCGAAGAGAGAAGGGCCATAGAGAAGGAGGGCACGGCCACATCTCCCCGAGGCGATGTGCTCGACAGAAGCAGGGATCCCAGAGGAGGAGGAGGAGGAGGTGGAGGAAGAGGCCACAGCATCCCCTCATCCCAACCCACCCATCTCATCCCCCCTCCCCCCCTCCCCCCCTCCAGCAAGAAGAGGAGATGAAAGAGATTAGTTCTGGGGTCTGGCCCAGAGGACAGTGGACCAGGCAACCTCTGAAATTCTTTCATTTCTCAGGCAACAGGATTTAGGATGGGACCTCCCCGCGGCCCTTTGACACAAGAAATACATGAGAGCATTTTGTGGGTGTGACTCTCCAACCCCCCCCCCCCATCCATCCCCCCTCCATCCCCCCCTCCATCCCCCCCTCCATCCCCCATCCAGCTCATGTCAAGGTTTCTGTGGGCATGAGAGCGCTTCTGGGGACTTCCTGACAGCCATAAGTTACTTTGACTTCAGAGATGACAAGCAGTAAAAAAAAGAAGTGTTGGTTACCTTTTTTCTGCAACACACACACACACACACACACACACACACACACACACACACACACGAATACACACCAAGGTGCAATCCCAAACCCATGAAACAGCCGCCTTTCACACGGTCATTCATCACGCAGAGCCTGTGAAACAGGAAATGAAGTGACACTGCGCCATCCGCCTCTTTCCGATGCATCAACTGAGTCCTTGCAGGATGGCTGCAGGGCCTCGAACGCCTCACGCATGTTTGTCTCAAAGTTTACTGCTGTACATCCACCTGACCTCAGGGATCGTGCTGCAACCATCATAAAAAAGTTCTTCCAAAAATCATCAACTTATTATTTTTTCAGTTTTCAAATAAGACAAGCGGTTAACTTGTGATGCTGCACTTTGAAAAGGACGGAAGCAAAGACGAGAGGACGGCAGAGACACAAGTCAGAAGGGATTACAGAGACTAAATCCTGTGCCAGTAAATGTCAGCATGCATTTTCAGGTTTAAATTAAAAGCTTAAAATTAAAATACAGATTTATTGAGATCAAACAATCTTTTTATTAGTCCAATTGACATTATGATGTCTGGTATGGTTGTTCATACTGTGATTATTAAGCGGTCCAGATTTCCACTTCACAATCATCACATTGCTACATTGCCAACGTTTGGAGAAACCAACGCAAAGTTCCTCGCTAAAAGTTAAAGAGCATACTGACTGACTTATAATTTCAAATAGTCCACCACCTCCTCCCCAAGATGCAGACTGAGCTCAGCAGCTGCCATTTTGACAGTGAAGTTGATGTCACTGCTGCTGTGGATCAGTTTTTGGAGGTCCAAGATGCCGAGTGTGTTAAGCTTGTTAATGTAGGGGGAGAGGACTTTTCAAATAAAAAGGAGAATGTAGCAGATTTGCTAAAAGTGACTCCTTCTACCTTCGGCCTTGAACTTATCAATCACCCATTTTACACCCGTTAAAACACAACATTGTCTCCTTTTTTTGAATCAGACGAACAATAATTAAACTCGTCATCCAATGAAAAGTCGACAGAGAATCACTAACAATAATCTTTACAAATAATCCAATATTTTAAAAGTGATTGATCAATCAAAAAATTCAAATATTTGCTAGTTTAATCTACTCAGATGTGAGAATTTCCACTGTTTTATATCAGAGTTAATAAAATATCTTCAGGCTTTGGGCAACTGGTCGAACAAAACAAGCTAGTTAAGGATAACAGTAACTGGAATAATAATCAGGAGATTAGTCAATAATCATTACTTGCAGCCTTAATCCTAATGTTAATTATCCCTCCTAAACATAAGGAGAGCAGCTGAGGGCCTCATATATCCAAAGGAATGTACTTAACCACATGCTTAACCAACACTGATATATACATCCAGCTCCAGTATACGGAAACACAACTCCGACTCTGACAGCCAAATGGTCCCCCTCACAGAAGGGCCTGCTGGGATTGATTTCATTTCAGCTACAATGGGTAACTTAAATCTTGATGAAGATGACTGAGGCCGGCTGAGGATATACATTGGGATACCGTTACTCCCCCGGCCCTGTCCGGTGCGCCTCCGAAACGACCGCGGCAAATAATAGCCCATTTGTTTAGCCGTTCTCCAAACACGGCACTGAATCTTACTGAAGTGAACGAAAAAAAAAAAAGGAGCACAAACCTGCTTTTTATCACAGGAGAGAAGAAGAAGAAGAGGAGACACTGTGGAGGAGAGGCGACATTATCGGACCCCCCCTCTCTCCTCCAACTCCAATTTCAACCCCCCCCCCAAAAAAAACTTACACCTTATCCACTTGTAAGCAGCTCTTAATGTGGTGTTGGGACCCCCGGAGCACAGAGTCGAGCTCGGGGAGCTTCAGCAGGGGATATTTGGAACATACAAAGGGGGTATTATTTGATGCACCCCCCCTCCTCTAGTCGGCCCCCTACCAGTTTCTATTCTGTATGTGGATCTGACTGCATCCTCACGGTGGCGAATGATGTCTCCGTCCCAGTCTCTGGTTTTTACACAGAGAAAGACCAAGCATGCCATCTGATGCCTCTTCAGGTGTCTAAATTTAATAAATCCACTAAATGTTGGCATATAATTTATGGAGTTTCCCAATTTGGGATCAATAAAGTACATCTATCTATCTACACCAAGTTTTAGTAAATTTTATACCCTGGTTGATAATTTAAATGTGTTAAAAGAAGTGATGCAAACATTAAGTGGAATGTTTTGTCTAAATCGTGTAAATCAGGTGTCGCCAAAGTTTCTGGTCATGAAGTGCCAGGATGTGGATCCAGAACATGATGCAGGGCCGCATTGGAAACTGGTTTAGGATTATTGATTAGTCTTATAATGACTTTTAGCATTAATTTCCTTTAGCAGAACAAATTATCCGTCACCTGAGGTTTGACTAAAGAAGAGCTGAATCATTTTTCCTTGAACTTTCTTTCTCCTCCTTTAGTGGTTTTTTTTTCCATGGGGGATTTTTTTCTGTCTCACTTTTACATTAAACTTCTGAGTTAATCAGAACAAAACTTCCTTGCGACACTGAGGAGCCACAAGCTGCCACGAAACCAGGAGCTTTCAGCAAGCTGTCGCTGCTAATCTGACAGACACTTCTCAGGAGGGGGGGGCGCCGCTTGACTCCGTCTGACATGAGAGACGCTCATTAGAAGTCAACAACATGAATATTATCTAGTATTTATGCTCATTGATCAGTTTAAATGCCCACGATCATTTATTATAACCGATCCTTCATGTTAAGAGGATTTCCACCTCGCTGTAAGAGTTCAGAAGAATTACTGTCGTTTGAAAATTAGACGGAAGACAAAAGAAACACAAAGACAGACAGACACACTGAGACGTTAAAAAAAAAGGGGAAAATATACTAGCTCTCCAGCAGTATTGCAGGAGGGGGGTTAGGAGCAGCATTTATGAGAATAAACGAGATTTCCTGAACTGAGAGCATTCCAAGGGCGCCGGTGGTCTCGGCTTGCCAAGAGGCAAGACGACACATGCTGGAGATGTCTGCCAGGTAGCAGAGCACAAAGAGCCCTCATTTCCTCCCTATCCCTCCTTCCTCCACCACCCCCCTCCAACACACACATACACACACACACACACACACCTCCCTTCACCATCCTCATGTCTTTCTCTTTCTAACTCACCAAAACAGAGGGAGTAGCCGACGGAAATGCGGAGCGTCTTTTGATTTTATGAAACGGCGAATCTTAAGCTTCTTCAGGTCAACTCAACACAGAGAGCACAACTCAGTCAAGGAGTGGAAATAAAGGATAAAAATAACACGCGTGCACCTCGATCGCGAGCGTCAGTAACACAAAACGCACATGCTGTTTCTTTCCATTTCTGACTTCCAGTTCCTAGAAGTGTTGATCTGCATTAAACGTACGTCTGACACTCGTACGACTGTTTTTTTCTGCTGTGCGTCGACTAAACTGGACGAGGAATTAGGAATATTGATGAAAAATTATCTTAAACATCGTCAGGTTTGGTTGTACATGCTGTTTTTTCTTTCTTCCACGGAGTTAAAATCTGTTTGTGGCCACATTAGCAGGGTCGGTCTGGTCCTGCAGGTTTCTTTTTTCCTGTGTTTGGTCAGATTGGAGGCTTTTTGTGGTGGTATTCTTGGATGCACACATGTGTAAGCTGATACTAATACAGCCCTTGAAGTTTGATACTTGCCTGGGGATCCTGCTCCCCCAATGCTCACAACCACACACACACACACATGCACACAGCTTCCCAGAGCTCATCCATCCCTAGGTGGTATCCCATTACTTGCTTGCAGAGACACACACACACACACACACACACACTTTTTGTTTTCTTTTGCCACTGTATCGTCACAGAGCCACAAGCCAAAACTCTCACTCTGCCTTCAAATTACTGCATCTTAGACACAAAACCAGGGCAGGAAATAGCTTGAATATTCCTAAAGAGGCCAAAAAATTATAATAAAATCAACACCGCAGCCACTTCAATAAAAAGAATTTAAAAAAAAGGACACAACATTTTAGCGGAGAGACACTAATAGCTGCGGCGTGGATGATATCGACAGCTCAGCTCAACTCCAGCAGGGCGCCCTGTACTGTGGCAGCGGGGCCCTATTCAGAACTGTGCAGTCAGGAAAAAACAGTGAATAAGCTCTAATCCTTTAAGACAGCACCAATAGAGATTCCATCATGCTTGGCTCGTCACGAGAGGAGAGCAAAGCTTGCGAGATGATAACGTCAGTCCAACACAAAATAAAATATGGCCTGTTTTGACTGGCTGGCTTACGGCCGCTCTGTTGGCTGAGGGTTTGTTTCCTGTCGAGCGGAGGCACGGCTCAGGTGGAGGTTTGCGCTAAAGAAAAGGCAAAGAGTTAAAAAAAAAAGGTATTCACGGGGAGAAAGTGTGTGAATACCTCGAGAGGATCCGTCTATGTGTGAGAGGATCCTTCAATGGCCTCCTGTGAGGCATGAAAACAAATACTGACACGTTTTCAGTCTTCACAGGCGGCTTTCTTCACTCAAGTCAGAATGAACCGTTGGACTTCGAGCCAAAACTCAGCAACAAAAACGTAATATTCTTTAAATAAAAACAGTATTTTCTGCTTTAGGTAACTTCCCCTTTGAGTTACATGTAATTACAGCTAGTGTTAATATAATTAATGAGTCAAATGACAGAAGTTTTTGAAAAAGTTACAGTTTAGCTGAAATGTTTTGGGTTTGCGGTCGTTGGTCTGTTTTAACAATCAACCATGACACCATTTCCTGACATTTAATCACTCAAATGATACTTAATGAGAAAAATCTGATTATCAACCCTGTATTGTTCGTTCAAGCTCCGCTTAACGCCTGACATGTAACACTGACTTTCAATCACGACGCGGCGTTTGAAGAGAACAAAGTCGTTTTCTTCCTGTGTGATTTATAACCGACCTGACATTGTCTCAACAGTCGCGAGGTGGGAAACCCCGCCATTCAGGTTCATCAGGCAGGTGATAACGAAGGCATAAATCATTTGCAAAACTGATTAAGATCTGAGACATCAGCATCCAAGCGAACAGAAAATGGAAAGCCACAAGCACGCACACACACACACACACACACAAACACACACACGAACACACACACAGGCACTTATGTGAGCTTTGAATGAAAGAGAGAGAGAGAGAGAGAGAGAGGAAAAGAAAAATCAAAGCTACACTTAGCTAATGCCTGAATATTTGTAAAGTGGCCCACTAATTACAGTCTGGTGGAATTTGCCTGTGATTACAATTAGCGATGTCCAGACCGGCTTCGGAAAACGCTGGCAGATGTTCAGGCTGCTTAAACCGGCCTCATGTCGGGTATTTACTTTGCACGGCTCCTGCTAAAGCCCAGCAGGCCACAGAGGGACCTCATGAATTAATGCACTTTTATCAACACGGACCTCCTGATTATGAGGAAGACACGGAGTCGGATGCTCCGCAGTCATGTGCGCAAAATAAATAAATACGGAGGGTTTAAGAGGGAGATTTGGTGGATCTGAGACCAACTTTGTCCAAACAAACGTGACTTTCCGTTACGAAGCTCCAGCATGAAACAGTCACATGTTCGCACGAGGACAACGTTAGCTTGTTTGCATCCGAGACTGTGTGAGGACACGACAACCGAAGAGCACAAAGGGTCATTAAATATCTTATTATGCTTCAAGATTCGTGCTGCAGAGACGCATTACAGAGAAAAAACCGATAAAAACAAAATTACTGCTAAATTTAAGGTGCAGCATAAAAGCCTGGAGCTGTTTAGTGCATGCAGCACAAAGTGTCATGATCTAACACCACAGGATATTAAATAAAATGACACAGTTGAGATTTAAGTCATGTTTTCAGTCTGTTTCAGCGAGCTGGAGGTTTATTTAGTGCGACACGTTTTCTGCTGTCGCCAACAACAAGAGAGAAGCTGACATTTAGAAATCGCTTCTGTCTGAAGACGTTGATCCACTTCATATATCACCGACTCCTCAGTGAGAACTGAACTTCCGTCTGCAGAAGTTTCTCACTTTAACAACAACCTGCTTTACTGAGCAACATGTGTGCAGGTTTGAACCTTTTTTCTGAACAATTTTTAATCATTTTGGGAAGTTTTTAGTCTGCAGAAACTGTCAGCACCGGACATGACTGTCAAAGAGGTGACCCATGTCAAGTTTGGCACCATCTCCTGTTCAGAAGCCACACTACAGTGCAGAGGGCGGATTTTCAGAGGCAGCAGCTCCGAACATGAGGAGAGAGGAGGGAAACGAATGCAGGACATGAGCTCATAGAAAAGAAGAGGCATTCTGAGCTGCTGGTTAAAGAGCTGATGAAGGATTAAAATGCAAAAAAGTGAGAAAATAAACACTTTGCATTCTGCTCTTTTTTATTTTTCTATTACAACCGAGTTTGAACACATGACGAGCCGGCAAACAGATGGCTTCATTTGCATTTCACGCTTTATTTGCAGTTGCAGAAATAATATTTATTCAAAGTTCGTGCAGTAAAATTCACTTGAGTCTGCTTCATTTTTTATTTAACGCCCAATTTAAACATCATATAATTAGAGCAGAGCAAACTTTGGTAATTTATGGAATATCTAGCAAACAGTATTCAGAGGAAGGAAAGTTTTACGACCGCATATTTGTTGTCATTATTCCAACATAGTAACACACCTGAAGGAGCTGTTAGGTAACTCAAACAACATTCTGGCACCACTTCAACCGCACCACAGAGAGTGAAACTGGGAAAGTGGAAATTTGTAAGCGGTTGTGCAATTGTGCATGTTGCGATTTGTCGGCACAATTACGGCTTAATGATATTAATATTGATAAAGTTCGAGCACTTAATCAGAAGCTGAGAGGGAAGCAAAGTCGTGCCCTCGAGAGATATTTGTGAATCCTGAGAGAGAATTAATTCAGACCGTTAAAGTAAAAGACATCATTGATAGCTGTAAAATACACCCGGTTATTTGTTCCTATTCATTATCAGGATCGACGTTTTGTCCTTTTAACTCTTATTGCTTTTGCTTCTGTTTTGTTTTCTCCTCTTGATCTGATAAGAGCCCAGTTGGGAGCTTCTGGTCCCCAACAAGGACCCATCTGCTGATAATGGTCTCCACTGTGAGCAGCCCTGCTAGCTTACAGCCTGGATGAAGGCGGGCACACTTAAGGATAAACAAACAGGCCTTTCAGTAAAAAAAAACAAACCAACAGAGTCCTTTTATGAGGATTAAATGGATTCGCAATACAGAAAATATCAGTTCCTGGATTTTATGACAAATGGACAGCTGCTCGACTGGAGCTTCTTCCTCCTGAACAGGTTGGATAAATATTCCTGGTGGCGCTAATCAATCACCACAGACCGGTCTCAGCAGGTCAGAGGTGGGCTCGGGTGATCGGCGTTATACAAAGGAAAGAGGAAGTGCTAGAAGTTTATTTAAAAGAGGGAGGGGGGGCAGGAGGTGTGAGGAGGAGGAGGAGGAGGAGGGAGGCTATAAGGTGGAAGAACGGATTAACCTACTTTTATTGGCATCTGCACCTCCCACACTGGTTACACTGGTGTATGTATTCAGATATCCGATAACAGATGCTTCAAAGGTTCAAAATGTGTGTGTGTGTGTGTGTGTGTGTGTGTGTGTGTGTGTGTGTGTGTGTGTGTGTGTGTGTGTGTGTGTTTGGCACGAGAACAGATCATTCTGGTTCGTCTGCAGTCGTGAATAATGTTCATCACATTTATCAGCGTTGTGACACAAAGGTGAGAGGAAGCAGCGTGTGTGTGTGTGTGTGTGTGTGTGTGTGTGTGTGTGTGTGTGTGTGTGTGTGAAAACTGTTATGTTCGGTCACATGTTTGGTAGGATTTGATTCAGCTGCGTTAGTCACATTAAATCTGTGTGTGTCGTCTCATACCTGGTCGTGTTTGTCATGTGTGTGTGTGTTACAAAGGACAGAGGAAGTCAGGAGGTTTTGTTCGAGTGCAGAACCGGTCGGATAAAAGTCGAACTTCAGTGTTTGTTACAACTGTGAGCTCGTTGTTTTTATTTTAAAAGAACTGCAGAGTCGAAATGGAATGAGAAAAGAAAAATGTTGCTTATATTGAGAAACTAAAAGCTTCGTCACTGAAACAAACAAAGTCCTTAAAGTTCCCGATACTGATGCTCTCAGTTCCTTGTCTGAAAGATTATGTTTCATGTGTGAAGCAGAGGAGAAAAAAAAGATGCAGTTCACTTCGACTTGGTCTCTTTTTAAGTAAACATTCACATTCTGGCAAAAATGCTTCACAAATATCATAAAGGTCCAGTTTAACTTCATTCAGTCTCTCAGATATAAAACATTGCGACTTTGGAGCCGCAGTTTCCCAACTCAAAACACCCTTTTTGACTTGATAAGAAGCAGAAATCCACAGTGTCCTGCAGCTTCGGTTGAGAGATGGACACCAGGCCTGCTCCTTTCAAACTAAAGTAAACGCCACTTTCTCCCCTCTCTTCCTCTTTCCATCCCTCCCTCTTTGTCCGTCAAACAGCTGAGGCCCCCAGGAGCCTCCTCCACTGCACCCAGAGTCCACAATGACTTCATTGACACCCGAGCGTCCCATTAATCTTCATTTGTCCCATCATATCCTGCCGTTGGCGTGGAAATGCCCGCCCATCTTTGGCGTGAACTAACAGTCAGTGTCGATGGCGGCAAAGGGGCCAGTTAAAGTGGGTCGGGTGAACTCTTGATGGGGGGGGTGGGGCCTATCTGTCCATTTGGCAGCGTCTTTTCCCCCCAATGTATGTCATAGGGTTCCTCATTCAAATGACCTGAGCCTCTCTAAACACACTCACACAGACACACTCACACTCGGTGGGGGGGCGCAGGGAGAAGGAGGTAATCTGATTTCTCAGCTGCCCGGGTGACCACTTCCTGAGAGGGGGGCCGGCATGTGTGTGGAAGGACGCCTGGGGTTTCCCATCTGTGCACCCAGGAGCTTGACCCCCCCTACCTGCCATCACAGCGGCTTCTTTCTCGCCTCCTTCCTCTCGCTTCATGCATCTCTCTCCCTCTCGGACGCACACGCTCAAACACACACACACACACACACACACACACACACACACACACACACACACACACACACACACACACACACACAC
>JAQMCX010000058.1:22643898-22703499 GCA_029814765.1 Acanthurus leucopareius | reverse complement strand
CCTTTTGTCCCCCTGGCCACCCCACTCACGCGCACCCGCCCCACACTGCGTTCTTTTTTGGCGGGCCCCTTAAAAAAAAAAAAAAAAAAAAAAAAAAAGCCGCAAAAGTCTAAGAGGACACCATGGGAACCGAGTGGTCGGCTTTGATAGAGCAGTCATGCAGACTCTGGGATGTTTGCTCCATCCGTTCATAAATGAATCATTGTGGGACGAGTGGGGACGCGGGCGAGGGACGGCGAAATAAAGCAGACGGCGCTGATGACTGTGCATTTGTCATCAGCGGACAATGAACGATCACAGCGCTGAAAATAGCAAACAGCGGTCAGAAGAAGCGGTCAACAACGAACAATCACTGTCAGAGGGGGAAGGGATCAAGTGTTTTGACATTAATTGCAGCATTTTTGCATCTTTTCTGCTAATTATAGGCTTCTTTCTGCGGTGTTAGGAAAAGTAACTTTACTCCACCTTCCTCTTTCGCCGGCCAGAGCGTCGATCTCATCAAAGAAGACGATGGAGGGAGCGACCGCCCTCGCTTTCCGAAACACCTGCAGGCGTTAGCAACAATGGAGGAGAGGAAAAACAGGACAAATCTTTAACAGGACCAATGAATCACTGCGAGCGCAAACATGCACAGGAAATACAGCCCTCATTAATGTCACACGTTGCATCTCGGGTCATCTGTTCGTCACATCACAAGCTAAAAATACCCGACAGCAGCACAACACTTTAGCTTGGATGGTTAGAGGTGACGAGAAAAGAAAAGTGAGCTTATGTAACTTAAAGGCAACATGACAACAAACCGCTCTGTGACTGTAATCATGAGGTCACGCAGGTCAGATGGACGTACCTCTCTCACGGCTCTTTCTGACTCGCCCACATACTTGCTCAGAAGTTCTGGACCCTGAAAAAGTGAAGTTTAAACAGAGTTTAAGTTTAAGATTTTGTCTATAATTTGACACACAGACCACAAGAAGATGTTTAGGTCTCACGTTCCAGCTGCTGATGTAAACAACAAAGAATGCTGAACCGACCACGTCTGCGGTCAAGCTTCGAGTGTCTGATTATGATCGGCGGTTAATGGCCGCCATCATGTGCAGGACGGCTGATCGAGGTGATGTTTTCGTGGATGTTTTATCACCATCAGCCGTGTTAGCACGTGGTTCAAACTGCGAGCTAACAGCCCGAGAGGGCAGAGGAGCAGCTGCCGTTCTGTGGCGTCTTCTTGAGATTAAAAAGAGGAACAGGGTGAAACGGCGATAACGCAGCGTGAGAATGTCATGGAGGACAGCGGGGTGTGTGTGTGTGTGTGTGTGTGCTGTTTGGATGCTCACTGTACGCCGCGTGCTGCTTTACGTTTGTATTTAACATCTGTGGTTCAGCTGGAAAATGAAGAAGTTTCCTGCTGAGTGAAAACTACAGTTCCCTGTTTGCTTCTACTGCTTTACCCAACATTCCTAGTACTACAGTACTACAAGTGCTGCTTCTGCTGCTGCACATTAAGTAAAGTCTGATCTTTGGTGCGGTTTTAAAGGTAAATGTTGGGTTTGAGACCCAAAAAAAGCGCCATATTCAGTTTACATCAACAGTTTGTGCAGGGTGGATGCAGGAACTCGCAGATCGCAGTTACTCAAGAACAGTGTTTCTCACACACAGTCACCAGTGGGAGTGATTTATTCCCAGTTTTGGCGTTTGTTTTTACTGAAGACACAAACTCCTCCAGTTCAAACAGAGCTCAGCGACTCCAAATCTTCCTAAAAATTACGACCGGTCTCAGTGTTGACGGTCGGAACTGCTGCGGATTTTTACACGTACTAAAGAGTGCAGTTTACAGAAGTGCACCATCGAGATTGATTCTTAACGTCCTCTTGTGCAGTGCATCATCGAGACATGTGCACTGCATTTAAAACACACTAACTGTGTCCTACAGATTCAGCTGGTTTAATGTGGAAAACAAATCCTGCAACAAAAACTGGCACTGCTTCCATCACTCACTTATTTTACTCTATTACTTCCACTATCTGACTACTAAACCGTCCCTCTGGCTGTCCTGTCCTTCTGTCCTTGTCTCTCCCTCACTCACATGCAGATAAACATCCCCTCAATCCCTCACAAGGACTTCCTCCCCTGCAATCCTCCCTTTCAACACCTCTGCGCTGACGGAGGAGACGACACTTAACTCCCAGCCCTTTTGTCTCCTGCAGTAAGTGTGGAGGTTGACTCATTAATCCCAGGTTCCTCTCTCTCTGCGGCGGAGCAAAGTCCTGGACATGATGCGTTTAAAAACCATTGACACCGCAGAGCTACAAGCTGTGTGTGTGTGAGTGTGCACTTCTGCGGATGTGTGTGTGTGTGTGTGTGTGTGTTTGAGTGGCTGCAGTGGGAGGAAACTGAAATTGACAAGATGATAATAGGGCTTTTTTACACAGAGGAAACAGGCAGAGCCTTAAAGTATCCACATTTAAATCTGGCTAACGTATCTATGTCAAAGCAACCGCTGCACTGGAAAAACCTGATACTGTTATTGCAGATGCTGGAGAGCAGCTTTCAGCAGGAGGGACAGGATGTTTTTTACCCTTTTCACGAATCAGATACTCTTCCTGATGACTTAAGAAGTGCTGCACAGGATTACAGAACAGTTCCTCTTTTTGTCACAAGTGTATCAGACACAAAACAAAATTCAGCAACAGTGACAATTTATCCAAAACAGCGGAGCGAAAGTGAAAACATTTGAGTTTCAGCTGTTGCGAAATGTGATGTTGTCTCAAACAAGTTACGCTTCGAGTTAAAAAAACGTGTTCATGTGGCTGTTGAACTCTGACTCACCTCGAACTGCACAAACAAGCAGAGACAATGAAATTAATCCAGAAATAATTCTCCTTTCTATTATTGATGTTTTTATTTAATTTCTTTCACCATTTTCATACTTTGAATTCTGCCGTTTACTTATCAGTCAAACTATATGATGTGTTTTTCTATAAAAGTGGCTTTATAGAGTTAAAAAGATGAATCGTTATAAATAAAAACTCTTTTTTTGTTTTGGTTGCATTGCAAGAATAGTTTTCATGTGAAACATTCAATTGCGTAATAGAACAAAGAAGCTTTGGAGTCACATCCGAGTTTTCTCAGCGAACATGGTTGAAATATTCAGCCGAAGTTTTGCGTCTCACACGGCAACAGCTTCGCAATTTTTCACTGATCAGAAATAAAACATGCTGATCGATCAATCAATCTCTGTCAGCCAGGCCTTGAATGGGCTGAGACGAGGGCAGCAGAGCGGGTGGCAGGAAGGATGGGGTGATGAATGAGAGGGGACAAACACGGGGTCAAAGGTCAGACAGGGGAGCTTTTCTCACAGGAAGTTGGGCAGTCAGGCCGCCTCCAGGTCAGGAAATATCCCTGCTAGTGTTCAGTTGATGTATTATGAAGATAATTTTATTTTCTATGTAATGTTTGTGAAATATGTTAGACGTGTATTGATCTCTTTAATCCTGATAAAATGATACACAGTAGGTTTTATATTCTACTGCTGTTTATAGGAACAGGTGAGAAGTTTGTTTCTATACAAACTAACTTTAATTTCATCAACTGTTCTTAGATGTTACGCTGTTTGTTATGTTTTTAAAAAGGGGAAAATTACAATGCAATCTTTACAGACTATGTTAAATTATAGAGAAAAGGTTTAACAGAAAATTTCTAAGACTGATCTGATGACTGAGACTTAATTAACAAATCATTAGTCATCGAGCAAATGAAATCTGCTCTGAAAACTTGCTAACAACATGTTGGCTAATGCTAAACCTGCATTACAACTGATTTAAGGTTTGTTATTTTCATTTTTTGTTAATTTTTTAGCATTAACCCTATGCGGAATACAAAAATATTTTGCCAGCAGCTCCTTTAGAATTTACTCATTATGCACTGAACTCAACACAATAAGATACTTCTTCACCTTGTCGTGAAAAAGAAAATAAAAGGTGCCACTCAGACAAAATTCAGCTCTGACTAATTGCTGAAAACTCACTTTAATAGCCAGGAAGTTGAGGCCGCTCTCATTGGCCAGAGCTTTGGCTATCATGGTCTTGGAGCAGCCTGGGGGCCCATAGAGCAAGACCCCTTTAGGTGGCTGGATCCCCATGCGGGTGAAGGCCTCGGGGTGCCTCAGGGGCCACTCCACGGCCTGCTTCAGCTTCTGCTTCACCTCCTCCATCCCGCCAACATCCGACCAGCGGACCTGGAGGGAGAAGACAAGAAAAAAATCAGAGAATTAAAGATTTTTTGTGCTAAACTGAAGAACAGGATGCATTACGCTGTATGTTCAGATGCAACAGAGCAAAAAAAAAAAAACGGCCTGATTGTGACCTGATGTCACTGATGTTTTCATGAAACCCCCACAGAGGACCGTTTGACTTTCTGACCGCTCGAGGAAATTGCAGAGAACTGCGAGTTCCTTCGGGCTGATGACACGGTCGGGGCGACTGGGGAGGAGAACGAAATATAAAAAGCATATTTGGAGGGAGACGGAGGAACCGAGGGCCGAATCTCTCCGGACGGAGTGAACAACAACAGAGGGAGTCAGCCAACAGCTGTCTGTCTGACAGATGGAAGGAGGGAGGACGGGAGGGAGGAAGGGAGGGAGAGAGTCCGACAGCGAACAACAGGAGGAGATGAAGTAGATAAGAGGAGAAGAACTTCATCCAAAACCCTCTCGAAACTCTCTCCCATCTCTACTGTCTCTTTCTTTATTAACCCTCCGTTACACTCTCCTCTCCTTCATATCCCTCAGTTTCCTCCCCCTCTATCACTTTTTTCCATCTGCCTTCATACCCTCTCTCTTTCTTTCTGTTTCTTATCTGTTTCTTATCTCCTGCACTCCTTTTCTTCCTTCCCACACTTGGCTCTCTGTCTGAACACACACAAACACACACACACACACACACACACATGCAGAGAAGAAAAGGTTACGGGGAGAAATCCGGTTCTGCAGGAAGTCATACGACATGTTTGCATATACATTCAGCACGTATGGAATCAGATCTGTCCCCTATCCACGACCTTGCTTCAGACAATGGCTCATTTTAAAGGTGCATTCCACTGTTTTTTTTGCACGTTAAAGCCAGTTCGCTCTGCACAGAGAGGACGACTGAGCATCTGCAAACAGCTGGATGATTTCTGGAGTCTTAGAGGTTTTAAAAGCTTTGAAGTTTGCAAAAATAACTCTGATGATGTCATCTGGGTTATCTCCGGTTTTTAGCATTTAACAAGCAGAAAAAAGTTTAAAGAAAGTTGCGACTGAGTTGCAATATGGGATTTGTGGGTTGTAGCTTTTTAAAAAGTTTGATTTCTACGGCTTGACATGACCTTTAAGAAAATCAGGTTTCTGTGCTGAAATGATTTTCTGTCAATCGACAGAAAAAGACAGAACAAAGAAGTGAAACATGTTTTTGTTTACAGCTTTTCAAATATAAATACTTCCTCTATTTTATGTGACTGTAAACTGAAAATCTTTTTCATTTAAGACTGTCAAAAGCTTTTTGAAGCTGTCATCCTGGGCTTTGAGGAAGCTGATGCACATTGTTCATCGTCACTTCATTACATTCTGCAGATGTTGTGAGTTATTTTTTAATGTTATAATCAAACGCTGCGTCCATATCTTTCACATTTCCCTTTTAATAGAAAACAATATGAAAACATTAATCCATATTAATCAATAATCAAAACAGTTGCAGCTCCAATCAGATAACTGCAGAAAAACAACAGACACCAGGTTTGTTCAGAGTGAGTTCATGTAAATGTTGTTTTCATCCAACTTCCTCCCGTCTCTTTCCACCGTCTCTCTGCTTCTTATCCGTCTTATCTCTCCTGCACTTCTTCTCTCATTCAGCCCTCATTATCATGCCATCTCTCGCTCTCTCTCCCTTGAATGCTGCCAATTACCACTCTCTCTTCCCCTCCTTTTCACTTCCTTCTCTCCCTCTCTCCTTCTCTCCCCCTCCTCTCGTGCTCATCCACCCTCCTCCTGCTCTCCATCCAGAGGTAACACATCCCAGGCCACCGGCGCCGTCTCCGGGGAACGAAGCACCTAATGGAAACCTGGCGTCTGGCCACATACTGTAAATACCGAACAATTTATGGACAGCGCCGAGCAAGAGAGGGGGAAAGGACGGATGGAGGGTAGAGGAAGGGAGAGAGAGAGAGGGAGAGAGGAGTGTTGCAGAGATGAGGAGATAGGCCGGAAGCATGCAAGTGAACCAGAACGCTCATTTGAAGGCCCAGAGAGAAAATAAAAAAAAAATGCAGAGATAACAGCAGCAGTGAAACAGGCTTGTAGAGATGAATGAAGGAAAGAAAAACAGGTAAGCAGGAGAATAAAAAGTAAAGAGAAAGATACAGAGTGAAGAAGTTTCGTATAGGTAAAAAGCATTTAAAGCAGTTCAAGACTTAAACCAGCTTAAAAACAACATGATGGAAGCTTTGAACTATTTCACACTGGACAAGAGCAGTTTTAATGTTTAGAGAAAAGCACATTTGAACAACATGACAGCTGATGAAGACTGTATGATCCTGTTCGAAAGCTCTGGAATACAGAATTTGTCGGATCTTGAGCTGAAATTGCTTCGTCTGTGGCTGCTGGATCTGCATGTTTGTCACAACTTTGACTTTCATTTCCATTTATTTTACTACAGAATGCAAATCAATGTTGGTGGATTTTCAAGGATATTCTGTTGTTACCACAAGCTTTCTTCTGAAGGCGAATCTTAAAGGGAAACTTTGCTGATTTGTATCATTACAGTAAGTGTAGTTCATGCAAACGAACAATGTCAAACTCCCCTGCCTGCACACACAGCTCCCTGCTCGTAAAGTCCATCAGATTACATGAAACATGAAACATTTCATCCTGCAGACCTTTGTCATTCTAAACTGTAGTCCTGGTTTTTTGCATGTAAACTCTTTCATCTATTCCTGCTTTGCTTATTTTTGACTTAAAATGTTTTCATAAACACATTTTAGTTCACTGTTTAGCTATAATATGAGATTGTTTGTGATCAGTCAGCTGACTCATAGTTTCCTGTTTGTAAACAAAAAAACAGATCATCACCAGCAGCAGTGTGATGCAATGCATGCTGGTTCGTGTAGGTTTTCTACCTTCTTAAGCAGTGAAAACATGATGAGGACGTCTCTAAAAGGATGTATCTAAAAGTCTCAGAAGTCGGAGTTTTTGTGAACGCACCATCAAAAACGGCTATTTCAGAAAACTGCCTCCATGCAGCTGCATCGCTTCAAATAAACGTCATATTTCAAATCGTTACATGTCATGTTTACCACTTTTATGATTCCTGACATGATAGCTTACCAAACATCATATGAATTGTCTTCATGTGGTGAGCAGGAGGATAAATTCACTCACATTCATTTAAAGTCAAACTCAAGTGAGTAAACAGGTAAAGAGCATAAATCCTAACAGATGCTTGGAAAGACCTGCGATGTGAAGCTGCTATCTGAACCAGATTTAGTGGTTTTTGGAGCTTTAAAGGCCTCCGGCTTCTGAGTTTACAGACAACAACCTCGGGCCTGCCAATCATCCCAACACAAATCAATCACTCGCTTATTTCCAGCGAGGAAGCAGCTGTGCGACTCGACGCCGAAGACTCTCATCTCCCCCCCCTTTTTTTTTTTGTTTTTTTTCTTCGCCTGAGTGTCTGCAGATTTGATGGAGTCATTGTGAGAAATAACAATATAAAGACACATTAATTGCAAGGTGCTTCTTGTCAGGAATGAAGCGTCTGTGGAATTAGAAGGCGATGTTTTGACTCACACCTCGCCGCGCTGCGTTTTCCCCCCCCCTTCATCCCTCCCTTCCTTTCTGTACGAGACCCAGTTATTATCTTTTACTGTTGTTTTCTGAACTTTACAAGGGGCCTCTCAGGCTTTGGCCCTTTGATGGGGTTGAGAGGAGGGTGTGGGGGACTCTTAGACAGAGAAGGAAGAAAAAAAAAAACCTGAAGAGAGACGAGGAGTTAGTTTAAAAGCAGGAATAAGTGGTCTTGTTATACAGCTGCCAAATGAAAATATTAAAGCCAGACTGCACAGTGAAAGATGATTATTTTAAAAAAAAAAAAAACAATGCTGGCTTAACAAGAAAGATGCCACTAAAGAGGATGAACGTCTTGTCACAACACAAACAAAAGGCTGAACTTTTAATATATTTCCATATAAAACCTAAATTAAAGGGGAATAATTTGCAAAAGTGGAGTCTCTGGATACGTGATCCGAGAGGGTTTCAGAGGAACTCGGGGCGTGTATTCATCCGGCACAACTGGAAGTTTCTTATATAAAGTGGATTAGAAACAAATGTTTGCACTCATGTGGATATAATCAAGTCCGGGGCTCTGCGGCTGGCCTTTCAGCTGAGCTGCGCTAGGGGGATAGAAAGAGAAGAAGAAAAAAAAAAGATTCAAACCCAAACTCACTCCTCTCTCGTTTCCAGGAACCGGCCGCAAGGACTGAACGTCTCTGGGTGAGCTCAGTGCAGAGTGTTTCAGAGAGAGAGAGAGAGAGGAGGAGGAGGAGGGGGTGGTGGGATAGGAAGGACGTTTCTTCTTCTTCTTCTCCTTCTCCTTCTCTCTCTCTCTCTTTCTTTCTTTCTTTTTTTTCTGGTTGCTGGCAGGAACCGTCAGCGACCTGATCTGCTTTCAATTACCGGTGGAGGATGATGTTAGCCCTCTTCCTGTCCGTTATGTCTTGCACATGCAAACTCCAAAACATCCTGGAGTCTCACCACTGTCCTCTCTTCCCTGCTTCCCCTCCCTCTCTCTCTCCCTCTCTCCCTCTTTCTCTCCCTCCTTCCATCCGCTGAGAGCAAAGTGATTCATCTTCATTGCAGTGGAGGGTAAAATGGCTGCAGGGTCATTTCCATTCCTCCTCGGCCTGACCCCATCTTTTAAGTGCTGGGGATTCGGTGGTCAGTGGTCCAGGGGTAGTTAGGGGATTTTGTGAATGTGCATTAGAGAGAAAAAAGGGGAGGCATGGCTGCTTTTGATGAGCTCTTAGCTTCCTCGTGGCAATAACCGGTGCCGCTGTTTAGGTTATAAATTTGCTCGGTGCTTTTTTTTTTTTTAATGAAGCAAAGACTGTGTGATGTTTGCTTCCTCGCAGGGTCACTGCAAGGTCGGATGTCACCGAGACACAACTAATGCTGATTACAGACAAAGGACGCCATGCAGAAAGTGTCATTAATGGATAATGTCTTAAACTAGACAGGCATGTGGAGGAAGAGTCTTTTTTGCTTTTATGTGTCTCTTAAAGATGATTGTTTCTGGCATCATTTTTCCTGAAGTAGTCACGGCTCAACCTCAGCTGAGATTCAACCAAATGGTTTTGTTTTGTTTGGTTGTTGTTGTGTTTCTTACAGATGGCATTTTTGGGGTTTTTTTCCTACTGCTGAGGAACATTTTTTAAGCTGAAATCCTTCGAATTTCGAGCTAAAATGGAGATGATCATCATCTCGCTGCTCACTCACGTTAAAGAGACAGTTCTGTATTGGTTTCATATGGTCCAGAGATCCACCACAAAGTTTCAAACCAGGTCTTCTAACATGTTTTATGTGACGCAAAGCAACAGCTATTTATCCTGAAACCCCATCAACTTCAACTGTTAGCTACAGAAGCTTTTTTAACACCAGCAGATCTTTGAGGTCTTCAGGTTCATTTTCGCTCATTTCGGGGTGAAAATTTCAGACTAAAACTTTGTGGTTGTGGTTCTTGAACCTTGGATCTTACCCTCTTTGGACTTAAGATCCGCGCACGTCTTTAAAAAGCTGCAAGACCCACCTGTTTATGCTTACTTTTATTTAATCTATTAATTTTTTATTGTGTTTGTATTCCACGTCTGCTTTTTGCGATGCTCTAGAAAGGAGCTGATGAACTTTACTTGACCAGCTGCGTTTCTTTAACAGCCTCCTGGCTAACCGAACGCAAAACACAGTCACATTTTGGCAACATTTAGCAACTATATCTGTCATGTTTCTACACCTGGAGAGAATCAGTTTCCCCGATTTTATGTCTCTTCTTTTTATTCCCTGACCACAAAAACCGCAGACAGTCTTTTTTTATTTACACATATCGTCTGTTTCAACCTCAGGACCTTTTTCAGGGACAAGAACCACTTCAGAGCCTCATGAACTTTTCCTGTGTTTAAAACCAGTGAAACCAGGGACCAAATCAAGTTCTTCTGCTAAAGTTGCAGCATAAAAAAGTCCCTGTTTTGTTACTGTTGCATGTTACTTTCTAATGGCCCTGAAACTATTCGGACAGAGTTTTTAGCATGAAACTGACTGCAAATGTGCCAACAATTGGTTAAATAAAAAATATGTGGCTGCTGCAGTTTGTGTGCAGCTTCGTTTATGCAATGCAGAAGCATCAAAATGCATTAGTGTCAATATTAAGATGTTCAACACACAGAGCAGTGTTTCTGGCTCTGCGACCTGCCTGAAAACAATGAGAGGTTGTGTGCTGATGAGTGAATAAAGGAAATAGAGAGTGAGGGAGCAGTGATTGACAGAAGTTACGGTACCTTGGGGACGTCGATAGCAACTTCCCTCATGGCACTTGGCTTGACGACGGACGTGGCCCACTGCAGGTCCTGCAGGGTGACGGTCACTGTTCCCGTCAGCTGCTGGTCTGACGGCTGCTGGGAACCGCCCAGCGCTCGCCTCAGCGCACGCAGGCCTGCAAACGGAGGGTTTGCACGTTTTAAATGTCATCGGCTTGGCTTGGAAGAAGACAAGAAGTTTATTTTGAACTCTTCTCAATAGAGTCATGTTATACAAAGAGAAAAAAAAAATGCATCAATAAAACCATCAGCCTTTACGCACACAGACTCGAGCAGAAGTTATGAAATTTAGCTTGACTTAAAAATAAGAATGAGATAAAAAAAAAAAATGCCTTGGCTTAAAGAGATAGCAGAGAAAGAAAAAATAGTCATCAGTCTTAGCCAAGTTTATAAAAAAAAAAACAAGTTCCAGCTGACATTTAGGTCCATATATTACAGCAGAAAAGGTGAATCATTTCGAGAATAAAAGACTGTAATTTGAGGCATAAAAAGGGATATAAAAGTGGTGTTTGTTTGCCATAAGAAGCAATGCTAGTGTCGTTGTGGCTTGAGGGTTTTCTTTCCAAACCCACATGCATCCAGTCCAACTTTTTACTCAAAACATTCAGGCTTGTACACGCTGGGATGATACACGCCTAGCGAATGCAAATCTCAAAATGAACACTAATTCCCCTTTAGACCGCGGAAATAATTGGCCGTGCATTATTGGGGAAAAAGGAGAGTAGGCCGAAGGGAAGGGAAGTGTAATTGAGGCGCTTAAGGTTTGAATGCCCTCAGCTCCCGAGCGTTCAGCATCTGAACAAAAAGAAGGCAGCAAAGCAAACACTGATGTGTCAATACCAAGAATGAGCCTTTGTTAATGGAGTCATAGCAGATTGATCTCAGGGAGGAAGATTCAGGAACAGAAAGAGCTGCAAGATGTGGAGGTGATGAGTGAGTGCAGGCAGACAACACTGACTTACTTTAAAAACACTAAAGCAGAAGTCACAAAGGTGATTACATATGTTCACAGGAGAGGTTATTCCAGGTAAAAGCGAGACATGAAGCATGATCCGGGAAGTCCAGCTTATTACTGCTCTGAAAACTGATGAGCTGCTGACGGCCTCGCCTGACAACGTTGCTTTGCAGTCCAGCAAAAGTTAAGCAAGGTTGAGCTTCAAAATAAGCAGGAGTTTCTCTTTCTTGGTTGTCTTTTGTAGTGCAACAAAGGACATTTGCAAAAACCCTTAACTTTTCCTAACGTTCCCCATTTGTGTCCCTGAGAATATCTGAAAGCTCAGGCAGCACCAGGCTGCAGTGTCAGCTTCCTTTCACAATGACTATGCTGCCATTTCTGTCCCAGATTTAGAGTTTGAATGTATGAACTGCTCCTTTAGGTTTGTAGGTATTATTGTATCTAAAGCTGTACAAAATGCTAATGAGATCTAGTTGAAACAATAAGTTCATGATCGTACACAAAACCTCGAAGATTCCACAAAATTATCCAAGAGCTTTGATACATTGAGAACATAATCGAAGAAAACAAGCAGCTCATCCGACTTTCCAGCTTTAATCAGCTATTGTTCGCCCTCTATCACCGAGGATCTGCCCGGAAAAACTCAAAGTGTAAAGTGCCTTGCTGGGAGGAAGTTATGTCAGCACTAATGCAGGAACTTCCTTCTTCTTCACAGCCAGTAAGAACCTATAATCAATGACCTTCCTGTTGTAGGACTCGTGTTCAAACATCCACTCATGCTGTTATCATCTAGATGAGGAAATGGAGATGGATTAAAGACCAGCAGAGGATATTTTTTCATGTTCGAGGTAAGTTTGTGTTTATTTTCATAAATAAGTTTTCAAAATTGTAGAAAAAGTTTGATATTTCAGTCATGACAGAAATCTGCCACTTATGCAACTGAACTGAGACAATCAATCAAGTGCAAAGGGAATCTTTTTGGTCTTTTGCTGCATGTAATTTTCTCTAACATGATATTATAGAAAAAAAAGGGGGGTTGTGGGAAAATCTGGCTGCAATATTACATGCAATCATTACCGAACGGGCAGAGAAAGAATGTGTGAAAAGGCAAAAAAAAATGGTAAAACGGTAACGATGGATTGCAGCATGTGTGCATCAGCTTGCGTCCAGCTGTGCAGACTTAACCCCCCACAGGTGGGAGGACAGGTCTTCTCTGAGTGAATTACATGTTAAATGTGGGCAATGATTGCTAGTTACAAAACCAGCCCACAACCACGTTTCCAACCCCAGAGCTCGCTAACAGTATATTAAACACACGGCCATTCGCGATGCATATGTGCACACATCACACAGATGCACGCTGAGGGACTCTTGACTTAATCTTCTGAGCTTAAAAAAAAGGGGCGTTTTTGGGGGAGTTTTTTTGAGTTTGGGGTGGCAAAAGGCTGGAGGGGAACGGACGTGGTTCAGGGCTGGAGGCCAGGGAGCAGATGAGAGGGGGATTTACGATCAGACATGACTGCATCCTGTTTGTATTTCCAGGACCCTTCCAACTGAGAGAGAGACTGACAGACAGACAGACAGACAGATGGACAGATGGAGGGGGAAGAGAAGAAGAAGAAGAAGAAGATGACGAGTAAAAGAAACACAGCTAATGCATGAAAGGTTGCAGGGGTCAATGTAATCCCCAGTCTCAGCTCCCATGATGTCTTTCTCTCCCTGTTTCAGCCTCGACCCCCGTCCACCCCTCCGCCCACCCGCCCGCCCTCCTTCCCTTCAGTCTCCATCCCAAGAGGTTTTATAACATCCCATCACTCCACCTGGCTGCTGCTTCGGCTCCTCATCTGTGTTAATGCTTCAGACCGGCGCTGCTTAGACTGCACAAAAACATCTGGTCCGAGTGGAAGGGACAAGGCAAGAAAGGACAGGATGTGGAAGGAAGCTGGGGAGAGGAGGGAGATGAGGAGCACCAGCCACAACACCATATGCACTAACCCCAAACCATCAGCTGCCTGCCCTGTGAGGGGCGGAGGGGCGGAGGGGCGGAGGAGTGGAGGGGCGGAGGGCCTCCGTCTCCTTCGCTGCTGAGAGGATGATTGAACGGGAGAGAAAAAGGGAGAAACGGCTGTGTGGTGATCATGTTCAGAGAGATTAAAGATGCTTTTTAAAGGGCAGAAGAAGAGCCACAGAGGAAGAACCCCCTCTTTCCCCCCACAGACACATCAGATGTAGTCTATGATACATTCATCTTTAATAGAAATTTATTAAAAATATGGTAATTATGAATGTTTGCACTGTATTTCTTAATGTCTGTTGAGTGGAAATGTGTGATGTTTTAACAAGAATGTCAGGTTTTCAAGAAAACAAAAAAGAAAAATCTACAACCACTTGCTTGGAAATGTTGAAAATTCAATAAGTAAAAGGTTTTGCTTTTGTGGGTCCTCTGTAGGGTTGAGACATGATGCATAAAAACTCACAAAGATTACATTTCTGCTAAAGTTTTAGCTCTTAAAATCACAAATCCTGCACATAAAGTTCCTGTAGACGACAACTCGCAGCAGCGAGCGCAGACTGACTGACAGCTGGTTTAAAGAGTCTCGTCGGCGGTGCGACTGAATAAAAAGCCCCCGGGACTGAAAAATGCAGCTGACAAATGTTAATAAATGTTTCAGCGAGAATCATCTGAAACCGTCTAGAGTGGATGGAGCACTTTGCCAGCAGTAATGAAAAGCCTCGCAGAGAAGCGGCCCAGAGGGGAAACAGGGTTCATAAGCCGCAGAGCTCGGAGTCCAGCCTGGACGCCCGGAGGGCAGCGGAAACTCCACTCAATGATGTGACTTCAACATTTTGCTTCAGGGATTCTCTCTCTCCTGACTGCTCTTGGCTGACTCCGAGCACACATTTGGTTTAGTTATGAAAACATCCGATGGGAAGGGAGGAGGGGGAGAAGAAAAAAAAAGAGGCAACACAACACAATTTAATCTGAACCTGATGTGGACTCATTTTCTACTTTTTTGCACTCCTCCTTTCTCCAGAATTCGCTTCAGATTCGCCAGAGACCCGGCGGTGGAAGTGGAGAGAAAAAAAAAAGGGGCCCCCTTAAATGTACAAGAATGCACATTTGCTAAACATCACACCAAGGCCCAAACTAGGTATGGAAGAGACGGAAGAACTCATTTCACAGAGACGAAGCCGGCCAAGGAGAAGAGAGGAGGAGAGCAGTTATTTGTGGTTTTTCAACAGGGATGGTTTTAATTACATGGTACCAAAACAGACCTTCCCACAAATCAAGGCCTCCTCTTCAGGGGTCACCTCTGCTGACCCTCCATCCACATTGGCCTGTTTTACTAAAGAATCAAACCCTTGAATACAAAACATTGTGCTTCAGCTGGTGATGCCTTCAAGACAAGACATGAATCTGTGTGTGTGTGTGTGTGTGTGTGTGTGTGATCACAGGCTTTGATGCAACAAACGTGAAACGAGATGAAGTTTCAACAAGCATCAAATGATTCATAAATCAGTGACCAGGATCAGGAGAAACATAAAAAGGTCATGACTGAGAGTGTGTGTGTGTGTGTGTGTATTCCACAACATCAGAGTTCTGCACACCAGATTTTTTAATAATTACAGTACTTGTTGAGCTACTGATACTTGAATCAATAGCTTTTAACAGCCCATCTGGGTGTATGTCAACACAGCAGAGGGAGCACATACTGTTCTCAGCTCCTCTGCAGGACGGGGGTTGGATTTAAGATCTGTAACAAGGTGGTCCAAGTGTTTCCTTAAAAAATGATCAGCTGTAAAAAGGGAACTGAGCAGCAAGGATACTCTGATTTTCAAAAACTCCCCACTGAAGCTGAAGGGAGCAGTTTCAGTTTCAGCAAAGGTTGCATGTTCAGGTAGAAGAGGTTGGTTTCGCTCCACTTCAGCATCGTGTTACAGGTGCACCTCCAAAGATCTGCTCTTGGAATGAAACTGCATTTGAACTTCAACATTTTTTAAGAGGCACACTCAGATTTTGGGAGGCACAGGGGACACATCCCCCTTAATATTTAGAGCATGTGCAATCACCTCCCCTGCAAATTCAAAGTAGCCAAGGACTTTGATTTTGATGAACTGCTAGAACGCGACTTACAGACCAAACAGTCCAACCTCAAAGCGTTGGCCGCAATCTGCCATAAAACAGAGAGAAGAAGCAGCTACGCACAGTGGATGACCATAAAAGAGCCAGAGGAGAGAAGGAAGTTCAATATAAGGACATTTTTTTTTCTCAAAAAGGTTTTTTCTTTACATAAAAAAGTCACTTTCACCACAAAACGACGCAGAAAAAGCAAAAACTGGTGCATGAATATTCACCAGAATGCAGGAAATAAAGTGTTTGAATAGATATTTCTGTCATTCATGCAACCGTGTGTGAGCTCGGTAAAATGTCTGAGGCTTCCACTCAAGTTCCAGGGAGGAATTTTTAAAAAAAAAAAAGAGGTAGGAAGTGTGGTTAAGTTCCAGCAGAAGACTTCAAAAAGGAAAGCTCACGGTGCTCCGCTGCTAAAGACAGCAGATCAGCACCCGCAGAGACCTGGAAGGTGTGTCAAAAGAAGTCCATCTGCACTTTAACTGTGCATTCCACATTTCAGCAGGGAAGAATCAGGACTGAAGAGCGGCGCTGCGATGCGATGCGGTGTGCAGCGGTGCAGCGCCGCGTCAAACACCCACCGGCTCGAGCCGCAGCTCTCCAGCGACGCTGTCCTCAGATGAATTGTGAAATAGTTTGAGTATTACAGCATTACAAAACCGCAGGAACGTTTTCATTACTCGCTGGAGCTTCCGGAACACTTTTTGCACCTGTATTTACAATTCCCAACATCTGTTCCCGGAGCTGAAACACTGCAATAATATGTGCTCTTAAAGTGCACACACACACACACACACACACACACACACACACACTGACACACAGATGAAACAGGCAAATACACATGCTCACACGCTCCAAACATGCGGTGAACGTGTGCAGGCATACACACAAACGCACACACCCACATACAGTACATGCTGCAGAACACACACACACACACATACACAGACACACACACACACACACACACAGCTGTCACCGGGTAAAGGTAAGTGCTGGGGTTAAGGAGTACAAGCAGCACATTTCCGGATTTTATAAACAGAGGCCTCAAATAAACTTCACATGCTGATCCCGCTGATATTTATGTGACCTGTCCCGAAATTCCTGAAGTGTCTTTAAAAGGACAGACGAGTCGGAAAAAGCCCTTTATAAGGCAACGCCGCCGCTTTAAACATCAGTGAGCATTTAGCGGTGTTTGGCCCATTTAGTCTTCTCCTGCAAAATTTATGTCAAACACACACAAAACTCAGCTTATTTTCGACGCCATTTTTCTTCCTGGTTTCCCACACAGTGCAGTAATTATTTAGGTTTGGGCGATTGAAGTATGTTAGCCAATTCACTTCGCACAATTACTGAGTAAATCATTTAGGCCGTTTAGTCTGAGCCGAGGAAGTGGATGTTAAATATCGAGCCTGATCTTCGCCGTCACACAACAGGATAGAACGAAAAAAAAAAAAAGGTTTCAGCTGACAAAGTGCAGAGTTGTGTGTTTATTATTCCGCATAATCAATTTTACCCTTTTTTTTTAAGCTCCAGTGGGCTTCCCCCTGTTCAGAGAGGCTTGTAAACAGTGCGTCCGGATGTGGCACAAACCAAACAAGCAGCACGCACACAAACGCATACGCACTCCAACAAAAAAACGCGCGCCCTCGCACACACACACACACACACACATATACAATTTGCAGTGTTTAGACTGTGGAAATGAGTCATCTGCTAGCACCGGGATCAGATGAACGCCAACAGGATGACAGAGAGACGCCCAGAGTCTGCGCGGCTCCACCAGACCACATGACAGCTTCCAATACCACACAAAACACCTAGAGGGATTCATTATGAGGAGCTGTTTTGTATAATCTGCACCGAGCCGGGAACACGGTCAATAACATAAGATCAGAAGGAACGAGTGCATCTGCGGTTGTGACGAAGGAAATCACTTCAGGGATCCTGCGAGAATATAAATACAACACTTTTTCTTGGCGGCCGTTTTGTTTTTTGAATCAGCATGTCGACTGATGTGCCCCCCTTTCTTCTTCCTCTACACTTTTATACACAGACAACACGACAGATTTGTTTCTAGAAGGGTTTATCAAGTCAGCTGTGACCTCCTAATTTTTTAAAAAAATTTTATGATCCAGATCTGCAAATCTGAATGCGACAGATCAAAACCTTTAAGGCTCGTGACACCTAATACGAAGATCTGTTTTATTAAAACACTATGCAACCAATCAGGGCCTCAGAGGGGAAATAAACAAGAGCTGCACCAATGAGTCAATAATCAATTTGTTGATTGAAAGAAAACTAACAGCTTGAATCGAATAATCTGAAAACGTCACTTCAGGCTCAAAGAATCTCTGATTTTTCTCTTTTTTATCAACTAAGCAGTTAACCTTGACAAAAAAATCGACAGGTTAATCAATAATGAAGATACTTGTTAGTTGATGCTCTTTTCATTTGGTTTCACTACAGTTTCTTTCATCTGAAGGATCTTTAGAAGCCTGTGAAGTTTTGGAAATATTCAGGAAAAAGGAAAACTTAGGAAAATGATTTGTATACCAGAAATATTTAATTAACTGGCTGTTTTACTGTTTACTGTTTTATTCCATCGAGCGCAGACAGTCTGGTTTGAATGTAAAGACGTGATGTTTTCTTTCAGCTCTGATTCTGGTTTTGTTTTACTAAATCTAATAATAATAAAAACATCTCTGTGTATCAGTCAGCTGTGTGGATCTGCAGTCTGCTCTGGATTAAGTCAAGTTGGTTCAACTTATAGAGACCAACATCACAATTTGTCTCAGAGTCCTTTATGTCCTTTTACATGAAAGGCTTTCAATTTAGATGAGGACAAATGACTCAGAAAGCCTGAAGAAATAAAGTACATTAAGTGTAATATTAAATAAATATCAAATGGAGTAAGAGCTTTGTATTATTTGCTGGTAATCAACTGGATATCAGTGTTTTTTGCAGCAGTTCTGGATCTAATAAGCAGTAAAACACAGGACTCCTACAGTGTGTGTGTGTGAGTGTGTGTGTGTGTGAGTCGGTGCAGTAACAGTGTGCGTGCTGACACACGTCTGACATGAAGCCCAGTCTGAATGACGTGACGAGGAGCTGCATCAGATGCAGCAGAAACGCTGTCAGAAAGCTGTTTATGAGCGGAGTCGGTGGCGTGCAGGCTGTGCATTTTTCTGCTGTGACTAACACGGCAGCAGCACGGCGTCCTAATGTGTACATAAATCTGTCTGGTGGCTGGAAGCCGTGATGAAAGCCATGTCCACTGCAGATACAGCAACCGAGACACAAACAGCTCAGAGGGAAGCTGATCGAAAGGTCAGCACCGAAAACTGACAGAAACTAACAGAGATATGTAGTTTTATTAATGCGAGGAGCTCAACTTGTATAATTCTGATGGTATTAATACTCAAAAGTTGGAAGAAATGACAATATTTTGGAGGTGAAACTCTTTAAAGCAAAGCTGAAAAGGTCATAAGTGGCTTTTATTCATTTCACTGTGCTGGTAGAGTTCAGATCAGTGAATCTGAACGGAGGTCAGTCTGTCTCACTTCTACACTGACTTTGTGTTCACTGCCTGCAGCTCAGCTTGGCTGTTTACTCCCACTGCAATATAACTTTTACCCACTAGAGGTCCTCGTTTAAGGTCACTACAGTGAAGCTTTGCTGGGTCTGACCTTTCCTCCTGCAGCAGCGAGCAGGGAAGCAGTGATGGAGGATAATAATCCACTTTGAATAAAGGAAAGTTGAAAGTTAATTTGGAATTTTAAATATATTTATGTTAAGAATATTTACAGGAACATGAAAAAATGACAACATCTTCGAAATACTGAGAAGAATTCCTGTTTTTCCCTCTAGTTTTAAAAGTCTTGTCCTCATCTGTGGATCCAGATTCAACCTGGACCCCCTCGGTCAGTGCACATGCAGGTTTTTATAATAATTTGTTCGCTCAGTTGAGGCTTAAGAGGGATTTTTGGTGAAACAGACTTCGATAGATTTATCATGAGTGCGTTCTTGCACTCCAGTGCATTTTTAAACCGGCTGATCCGTGATCAGCTGTAATTAGGCGCTGATTATATAACACATCTGTTGTCAAGAAGTTGTTTCTGGGGCTCGGTACAGTTCAGAGTGGACAAAACAAACCCCCCCCCCCCCCTCTAATGACATCAAGATTTCCATCCATTCTTATGCTCGCACACAAACACGCTCACGGAGGAAAAAATACGGCACACGCATTGAACAGCCACTTGGCCTTGTCATCCTTCCCTCAGCCTTTCTCCAGAGATGAAGAATTGATTTAAATAGTCTTACTCTCTGATCTATAAGCAGGTTGGTATTGTGCTAAAGGCAGGATGTGAAACCCCCCCACCACAACGCGCTTCTTGTGTGTGCGTGCATCTAAATTCGAAGCCGTGAGTGTGTGTGTGTGTGTGCATGCTCCTCTGCAGCTGTGCAAGGTGGGGATCTTGTGCGTGACCCGAGCATGTTGCAGCCGTCGCAATACTGTGGCCCCCATTTTTATTTTTCAGGAAGCCGTGTGTCGGAGCGTTCGTTCCCCCCGCAGCTTATTGTTACCTGAGCAGCAGAAGGAAACAACTGCGGTTCCTACTCGATGTGTTTTTGTGCCTTTTCAGCTTTTGTTCCCTTCAATGAAAGCAGAGAAGGAAAAAACAGATATTAACTGTGTGTATGTATGCGTGTGTGTGTGTGTATGTGTGTGTGTGTGTGTGGTGGTATGGGGACATGGCGAAGGTGGACTCTGCTGCAAGTCAAACTGACCCTAACACACACACACACACACAGGCAGCTGTTACGCTGTTTAAGTTTATCAGTAAAGTATAAAATGACTCTGTGTGTGTTAAAGAGGTGTAAAGTGGGAATTATCTACACTTCTACCAAACATTTCAGTGACTTTCCACTGATTTGCTTTGGTTTTACAGCCCAAAACTTATATTTTTTTGGTTCTTTCTCACCACTCTCATCAGTTACGACTTCAAAAAGCATAAAAATGACCAAAAACCCAACAACACACAGCCTGTCCATCATCAGCAGACGGACAAATGAGCCACTAGTTGATGATAAAAGAAGACGCTGGTACATAATGTCGTCAAACCCAAGTCCACTTGCACAAATCTGACAGGTTTAAAACAAATTAATGCAGCTGTAAACTCAACCATCTGAAGTGCTGACTCATCATTTATTCAAAATAGCAGGTAACTAGATGAATGCAAAAAAAACTGACAGCAGTTTTTCTCAGTTTTCAGCGCCACATCATGTGTAAAATTATCTTTTTAAGGCAGAATCCCTACAAAAATACATTTGTGTGTTTTTATTAATTCCTGCTCTGAAGGCAAAACTTAGCTAAGACAGATAAACAGATGGACAGATAAGGTGCATATGTTAATGTGACTGCTGGCTTGATTTTATGCTTCAGTTTGCATAAAGTCAAAGCTTTACGGCATCACATGTGGAAAACAGGAGGTTAAACACACACACACACCTCCTCAGCCTTTAAAGCTCTACTGTATTTGTCTTCTATTTCACCTCAGTTTGCATTTTATTTCAACTTTTTTTTTCCTTTTTTTTTTTTCCGCCTGGTTCCAGACCTTTGAATCCGCCCACTCTGCCGAGTTCAGCTGACAGATTCTACAGATGGATGATGGCAAAAGTTTAAGTAGTTGACGAATCTGTCTGATACGAGCCGACTTCTTTATTTCAACACTGAATGAGCTGACAGAGAGAAACGCAGACAGAGCGAAGGATTAATGCATTTTGAATCTGTTAGCTTCGCCGTGGCGTCCTTGCAAAGGGCCTGTGTTTGTCTTGTGATTTGGATTTGGAGTTGGGGGAGTGGGGGAGGCGAGCGGACTCAAACGGGGGTGAGGAGGTTTGTTTTTTCCCTCTGGGGCGTGAGGAGGTTTTTCAGAAAACACTGCCAGTCGCGTCTGGTCCGCTGCAGACAGTAAATCGTGCTCTTCGCTGGAGTGCTTCCGCACAGCAGCCCCGGCTCGCTACCTCGGATGGAAATGCAATACGCCACGTACCCCAGGCGCCGGGACCACCCAGGAGGCACACGGGGTCACACACAGGAAGACAAACGTGCACGCGCCCCGTGCACTCACACCCACACCCATAATCAAGCACGTTCAGATACACACATACTGTATATAAGCCAATACGCTTGTCCTCAGGATGTGAGGTGGACTGGTTTGTGGCATTAAGGGGGAAGAGGGGGGGGTTGCAAAGGAATTTAACAACAAGTGGTGGTTTGAGTGGTTTCTCTCACTGGGATCTGAACACCACAGAAACTCCCAACTTCCTCTTTGGCACATATCAAAGGATGGCTGACCCTTTGTGTTGCAGGCCTGCAGATCCTCCAAGAAAACATCCCCCAAAAAAAAAAATGTTAAGAACTAATGCAGAGAGAAAAGAAGACGCTAAGAAGTGCGGTTTTGGACGAAAGCGTCAGGAGCAGAACTTGGATCAGATGCACCTAAAGCTCAATAACAAACTGTTGTTCATGTGTTATTTGTTTGTTTGGTTGTATTTCTGAGCCCACGAGGCAAACCGAACTGCAGCAGCGCGGTGAAGCGTTCTCGGGCCGGCTGCCATGTGCGACTTTGTTTTGGTTTCCTAAAATTCTGTTGGTTTCGGGAAGCTCGAAGAGGAAATCAAAATAAAGAGCAGCACAACTGGCCTGAGCAGCCGAGGAAGTTCTTGGTTTCAGTGGCATTTTTATGATGCTGATTTACGACTGTGTCACAGTCTATAGCTGCAAATCTGGAAACGATATCTGTCAAATGCACCTGATTAAAGGCTCTACTTCAGACATGTGACACTCAAGAATTTGTTTACGGTCCTTTAATAAGGCGCTCGTTAATATAATAACCCGAGAAAGTTGCCTTTTGTTGCCTTTTTGGAAACATCATGCAGCTTTGAGGAGAGACAGAGGGTCAAATATGAGAAACATTCGACCACATTCGCCTTCAGTGCACAAACTGTTCTGGATGCCTTCAGGTTACAAACAACTGTGAAACAAACTGAAACCATTCAGACTTTCTACGTGACAGTGGGACGACGTTTTCTTGCCTGCTTCTTTGCAAACAGCGGCGAGGTCGGCTCCTACGTATCCATGCGCGGCGTCGGCGAGCTGCGTCAGCTCCTCTGCAGTGGCGCTGCACGGTACCGAACTCAGCTGCTTCTGCAAAATGTCTGCACGCTCGGCTGCACCAGGAACTCCCACCTGCCATCATAAAAAACAACAGAAAGTTGAATTCAAACTCAAACTAACTGTAGCAGAACAACAGAATAAAACTTGAGGAGCTCAAACAAAAGATGGACTCTGCAGTGTTTTCCAGCAGTGTGATCTTTGTTATCAATGCCCTCAAACATCGATCATTTTTCCAGCATCACAAAAAGCAAAGAAGAGGGTGATGATGGGTAACAACAGAGGAAAACACATCCTGATACAAGACAGTCTTTAAGCCACCCACTTCATCTTGTGTGTGTGTGTGTGTGTGTGTGTGTGCGTGTGTGAGTACACACCTCCAGCTCCTTGTCAAAGCGTCCTGGTCGCCGCAGGGCAGCGTCGAGGGCATGAGGCCGGTTTGTTGCCCCCAGAACCAGCAGCTGACCTGAGTGACCCTCCTGAGGAGGACGAGGAAAAAAAAGTAAAGATCTCTGGATTAAAGTTGTGTTTTTGTTTCTGTGCTGCTTTACAAAGACAAAGACTTAAAATAACACACAGTTTCATAGAATAATGTGTGTAAATGTGCTTTTCCCTTGCAGCTCACGTCAGGTTGTGGTTTCCTTCAAACCAAGTCGGTATTTAATGGAGAACAGTATGTTAGTGGTGCTAACGTGACTCCAGGCCGCACAGCAACTTTTCTGACGTTGGTTTTTCAATGAAAACTACTGAAGTCGGGTTGTGTTTGTACACTCATACAGCTGTGGTGATGGATGATGGACTGGTACATTTCAAACTACCACTGCCAGATCTGCTGCTCTGGATAAGATACAAACCAGTAATTACATGCAAATTCTTGCTTTGAGTCATCAATATCGAGTTCTGCAGCAGCTAAGTAAACCAGCTTTGTGCCGGACTTCAGGACCACGCAAATGAAACCGTATCCAGTTGGTTTTCATAAGCGAAGCCTCAGAGAAGGTTTGACCCCGGTTTGATGCTAAACTTGTGTCAGTCCCGTGATTCTCAGGGTGGTCTGCCTGCAAGATGAGAATTGTTTTTTTTCCACCTTCCAATACCGCAGGGAGAATTGAAACACAAATAAATTATGGTGCGAGCAAGAACGCCGAGGAGCAGGAAGTGCTTTCTACACATTCCACAGAGCAATCAGCGCTGATGACCTTGGATCATCTGGTGTGTGTAACGGACAGCAGCGGGAAGCAGGCAGGAGGTGGATCTGTGCAACATCACCGATTCCAAATGAGGGCTCTTTTCTGCCCGGAGAACATGGAGATGTACTTTGCTGATAAAGTTATGCCAAATTGGCAGGTCGTGGCAGCTTTTGCTGATTTATTTCTCAGGCTCCCTGTTGGGTGTGTGTGTGTGTGTGTGTGTGAGTGTGTGTGTGTGGGGAATCGTCTTTTTTCTCATCAGTCACAGTCGGAGAGCTCAGAGGACAAACAACACCCCAGAGATCCAACCCACGGTGTCTGAAGGGCGTCCAGCATGCAGAGATGGTTTCTGCATGATGATCTGCGTTTCAACTGAGGACATTTCCTGACAGCCACGTTCACAAGCAACGACTTTACAGATGTAATCGCTCACAAACATCAACCGTGGGTTTGATTCTCTTTTTGCATGTTAATATTTTATTTATCAAAACCTCTTTCATGTCCATTTCAACCTGAGAATCCTCATCTGTAGAAGGATGAGATGAGATACTTACTGAACCGATCCCGTCCATCAGAGTCAGCAGAGACGCCACGACGCGTTTCTCCACCTCGTTCTGCGCTCCTTCTCGCTTTGGACACAAAGCATCCAGCTCATCGATGAAGATGATGGCAGGTTGTCTGTGAATCAAGTCAGAGTGTGAGAAATGTGCACAAACACTCCACATGATGTTTATTAAATGATCAACTGCAAGAACCAAACACACAATGATGTGCTGCAAATTCAAACAACATTAAGACTTTAATTTAAAGGCACAGAGCAGTTTTTATATTAAATTTCATCAAATGTGCTTTAGGTTAGTTTAAACTTTACTTAGTATTGGTGTACAGTCCTGTTTCCAATGTTAGTAAGATGGTTTCATATGTATTTTGAGGACTTATTTAACTGCACAAAACGAGTGTGATTTAAAAATTAACTGTATTACAAATAAAATATAGAAATTAAAGAGAAAAAACATTAATTGTTCTGCAAATACAGAAAAAAGTCTGACTGACAGCAGCTGCAGTGATGGTGATTTAAGGGCTGCAGGGTTTTTTAAAAACTTTACCTCTGAGACGCTTCGGTGAAAATCTGTCTCAGTCTTTCTTCAGTTTCACCATAAAACCTGAAAAGACATAAAACAACAAAAAATCTCTTTAAATTAAACTTCTATTTAATAATAACTTCAGCTCATGTGCAGGTGATGACCGTACTTGCTCATGATCTCCGGGCCGTTGATCACCGTCATGTGAGCTCCAACCTCATTGGCTATAGCTCGTCCAATCATGGTCTTCCCTGTGCCGGGGGGTCCATACAGAAGAACTCCTCGAGGAGGTGGGATCCCTGCATCAGAAAAACAGCTCATAAGATCTCTAATTTTTAAAATTAAACACAGTCCTGTTTACAAGAAAATCACTGAGCAACATCAGCATCTGTTTGCATGTGGAACGACTGTGAACCGCGTGACCCACCGTAGCTGGAAAACAGCTCGGGGTGTTTCAGAGGAAGCTCGATGGTCTCTCTGATGACGTCCAACTGGCTGCTGAGCCCGCCGATCATGCTGTATGTGACCTTTGACCTTTTAGCTTCTGCATCTGGATCTTCTTGTCTTGCTCTGTCTCTAAAACTGACTTTGGTGGAGCAGGAGAGGCAGTAGAAGGTGTCAGTACTCTGTGCACCACCAGGGGGAGCTGTGGGGATTTTCTCAGCCTGCTCTGAAATGAGTGAACTCTCCAGACTGACAGCACCCTCCCCTGACCCCATGGGATTCTGGGAGTTGTAGGAAGGAGTGCAGGGAGCTGGGGAGGAGGAGAAGGAGGGGAGGTTGGCTGGTCGGAGTGGGGTGCTGACTGCAGGTCCGGACCCCCCAGGTGTGATCGGTGCCTCGTCTGCATTGTTGTCGTCCACAGTGAGCAGGCTGAGCTGCAGGGAGAGATCAGCTGACGTGGAGCCCAGCGCGGAGGTCAGAGCGGAGGACTCCTCCGTGTCGGGGCCCGGTCCTGGTGGAGGAGCTGGTCTGTGAAGGGTGACGCCATCCTCCCCTTTTATGGCCTCGACCCGTAGACTGCAGGAGCGGCCAAAATAAGTCAGGGAGATGACATTTCCTGGCAAAATGATGCTGCCAACTGGAACAAGACAGACAAACCAGTAGAGTTATTCCAGTAAGGACACGAAGGCGGACTGGACAGTAAGAAGACTGAGCAGAAACAGCAATTTAAAACCTGGATAATGGAAAAGATGGAGGAAAAGAAAACAGAACCTCACATTTTTACAGCCAAAGAACAAAAAAACAGCAAACACTGATCAGATAAAATCTGTTGTGTTTATATTCAGCAAATTGTTGCAACCAATTCCACTTGCTAAAATTGAATTTGTGTACATTCTTAATAAAGTTTTGTTGCAGGAAAAAGAAGAATTTTAACTTTTGCTAAAAACATTTTAACAGTATTTTTCTATTATTGTCATACAACAAAACATTGCAACGTACTTCCAACTAGTTTCTGGTAACCATCATCATGAAAAAACAACTTTACTGCCAGTTATTCAGTTGAGCAAGAGTCTGAAAATCATCCAGCATCTTCTATCAGTTATACAGAGAATTTTTAAATTGAAAAGGATTCACAAAGATTCCCACTGTAACTCCAAAGATGCTTTCTGTCGACATGCAGAAACAAGCAACAGTGTGAAGACGTGTCAGACTCACCCAGAGACCTCAGGAGGAACTTCTTGAACTCGTCCGTCTCTAGTGTTTCATCTTTTGACCTGAGAGACATTTAGACACACATGAGGATCAACTAGGAACACACACTTTGTGATGTTTTTAACTTTCTGCCTTATACAAATAGATCTATAATACAAATAATACACAACTATACATCCAATAGAGTTCCCTACTGACATTAAATATTTCTTAAACAGAAGCAGAATCATATAGAAGATAAAACACTGGATACAAAATATGTGAAAAAGACTTGATTTAGCAAGTAATAATAAAAGATTATTAAACATGATAGAACGAAAAAAGCAAAAAAAATATCATGGCAATTAATATTTTATGCTTTTTATTTTGGCATTTGAGCTGCAGTTGTGAGATGTGACCAGCAGATGGCAGCCTTTACTTAAGATAGAAAACAAGGAGCTCAGGCCTCTGGATCCATGAGAGATACTAAGAAGACTCGATCACAATTAAATTTCAGCTGCATTTGTCCAGATGAATTAAATTACATGAAAAAAGCGTTTTATTACCTAAAAAGATTATGTTTGTGGTTTGGTTTGTTTGTGTGATTGTCAGCAAGATTATAGACAAACTATGGGCCTAATTTTTCTTAAATTTGGTGGATTCTGCTTTTTGGAGCGAAATCACAAGTTATTTTTAATTTTCTCAACAATTTACGTCCATGCAATAAAGTTCATACATCGTAAAATCCAGAAGATGCTGGTCAAGTCACTACTTAACACAGAAATACCACCTAAGTTATTAATTTCAAGCATATAATGAGCACTTTAGGATTTCAGACTATAAGAGCCAGATTAAGATTACCTGTTGGACAGAACGACCTCCTCGGCCTGAAGCACAGGACCCGTTAAAGGCTGCAGCGTCACCTCGTCCCCTGACTTCACTCTGAGGTTCGTCTGAGCACATTTCTGAAGACCAACTTTACCTCCAGGAAAGGAGGCAACCGGCCAACCTAAACACACCTGTGAGGTACAAGAGACAGACATCTGGTCACTGAAGGTTTCAGAGCTGCAGATGGTCAGAAAGGTGACATCCTCACACCAACTATCAGCTTCAGGTTCAACAACAACAACAATACAATCAAATCTGAGACCAAACTCATGAGAAGAGAAAATGAAGACTCACCTCTTGTTGTCCTGTTGGACTCGTCAGTAAAACTGGTCTCCCAATACAAACACCAGCTGACTTCATGGAGTTGAGGCTCAGTTGAGCTAAATTTGATCTGCAACTTTTGGGTGTTTTGTCATCAGCTGTGAGAACAAATGAAGAAAAACACATTTAAAAGGTCCTTAAAGTGTCTGAATCCTTAAATTTGGTACAATTCAAACAAAAAACGAGGATTTCTTCTTGTAAATGTGCAGAAATGTGTCTCTGTCGTTGATTTTAGGCTGAGCAGCTCACGTGGTACAATAACAACAGCATCCCTGCATCCATCAGCATCACTGAGTCCAAATCCTCCATATTCACACTGTTTACTGCAAAAATCCTTTGCATCCACTTACACTGACTAATGTTAAGCTTCTGATGCTCTGCAAAGTCTCACCTTTTTCAATGAAATCGATGACAGTGAGTTGGTTTAAACTTCTGCAGTTTCCGCCCTCCTGGCTGGATGTCCGCGGGTTGGAGGAGTCGTGTGAACTTTCCTTCAGTGACACTGAACCGTCCGCTTCACTCGCCTTCTTCGATTTGCTTTTATTCTTCTTTGAAGACATTTTTAATACTGAAATTATTCCCCACGTGAACGTGCAAACATGTGTAAACACGGAGCGGTGCTGTAAACTTCCTGGTTGAAGTTAAGCCCCGCCCCCCTTTGCCGTAAACCTTGTCGAGAATTTTTTTTTGCAAAACTTCATTGACAAATTATAGAATTTAAGGTTTTCTTGGTTGATAACAAATAAAAACAAATATTTCTTTGCAATTAATGACATTTTAAAAATTAAAACGAAGCAGGCTTGAATGCGGCATACATATAATATTAAAACACATTTAATAATAGTTATAAACGGTAACTTTGATTTTTTTGTTGGCTCCTTCGTGTAAGATGCTACAGCAAACCTTAATGTCAATTTATTGTCAAAAAGTAAAAATAAAATAAAATTCCCTAGTTTGTAGAGAGATTGATTGGCCGATTTTTCAGCCGATTTTTCAGCCGAATTTAACACCAGACCAAAATGATTATGTTTTCTTGCGTTGGGACTGCATAAATGATAATTTAAGTATTAATCGGAATTGTTTAATGAGCAAATGGAGTTCGCTATAGCAGCAGAGCCCGTTCATGTCTATGTTTAGCTGGTCCTCCTGCCCTTTTTCCAGTGCATTACGGTATTTATGCAACTTCCGGGGTGGACCTTTATGCAACTGTACTGCACTACAGGCCATACTGTTAATGTATGGCACACACCGACTGCAAACTTAAAAGCTTGTTTACAGTAGGGAAAGTAGGGTAAGTAAAATGGCTGCTTGTGCCTTTGCCTCCAGGCTTTTACCGGTGGTCAGAGGTCGGTTGTGCAGCAGGGCGGCCGGTGCGTCGCGCTCAGCTGTCCGGCTGCTCTCGTGCACTGAAACTCGTTGCCAACTCGAAAGAGTGGAGGGGGCGCGTGCTTTAACCGGCAAGGTGGACCGATTCGGCGGAGTGACGGTGAACCTGGCAGAGATCGGTTTACCGGCGGACATCAGCGAGAGCTCGTTCAGCGGACTGCTGCAAGGTCGGTGGTCCTGAAGTTTAAACGTGACAGTCAGAGGGGAGAAAGTGTGCACACACGTGACTTATCATCAACCAAAACAAGGAGTCATAATGTGTGTGTGTGCATTAGGAGTAAACAATAGATTAAATTAGATTAAAATATTAAATTTGCAGCTTTCAGTTGAGCGTGAATCCACATTAAAATGACCTCCTAAAATGACTTGGAGTTATATTATTATATATTATGAGATAATATACTGATGTCAGATTGTTTATGTTTATTACTGAATTTAAAGCAAATGTCTTTAATGTGTTTATCTCGTTATTCTAGTGTTGGGAAATAAGTGAGTCACACTGTGCAGAAAAATAAGACATCCATCTTCCTAATCAATAGTACAATTGTTATAACCATTCACGTGAGAGAGTTTCTAATGCATTATATCAGCAACTTAGTATTATTTTCATCACTGAGGAATCTTTCAAGATGATTTAGTGAAAAATCTGATAGTTTAGTTGCTGTGAAAGGCCAAAAAATTGTGAAAATGTCTGTCACATTCAAAAGAATCTTCATATGGCTCCTTTTGTTCAATTAATCATCCAAATCCAAATATTTTCATTTTTATGAGAGATATAAAATGTAGAAAAGCAGCAGATCTTTAAAAAGAATTGCCAGACTTAGAAAACTGCAGAACACTGACTTTAACAAATGTTTAATAATCAAAACTGTTGATTAAAATGTCTGATTGCATTAAACTTAATTATTCCAACCTGTTTTGTTTCTGTCTGTTTGGGTTTTTAACCTGCAACTTTCCACAAAATCCCAAAATCTGCTTCCTTAACTTTCTGTTTCCACCAAAAAGTCTCTGCTGCTCGTCATCTTGTCTCAAAAATCAGATTAAGCATTAAAAAAATATTATTTCCTGTCTGTTTCTGCAGTTTTTTTTCAGTTTGTTTGCAGCAGCATCATTAATGTCACATCTCTGAACAAAGTTTGTGGATCTTCGTGACCTTTTCTCTCGTGTCCTTGCAGATTCTTTGCTCCAGTGGAAAGCCGAGGGGAAAGTCGCTGTGTGGCTTCGAGTTCCCATCTCGCTGAGCCGATGTGCTGCTGCCGCCTCCACCCACGGCTTCGCCTTCCACCACGCCAAAGAAGACCACGCCGTGTTGTCCCTCTGGCTGGGAGAAGGAGAGAGCCGGTTACCTGGTTTTGCAACTCATCAAATCGGAGTGGCAGGTATTAAAGAAATTTAGAAATTATGATGTAAGAAAGTAGTTAAAATCCACTTTTCTTTGAGCTTTTAATTACATCTTTCATATATTGAGATGTCATGGATTTAATAAAAGCTGCAGGATGCAGTTTAGCTTCATCATGAATGATCTCGTTCTGCTAATGAAGTTTTAGTTGAGTTTAAGTTAAATGTTCTGTGGAAAGATTTAAGGTTGTTTTTTTTTCTTATTACTCTTCAAGATTTCAAAACACAATCATTTACTTTGATTATATATCACATACAGAAACATTTACATGGAGTATTTATCAGAAAATAAGAGTCCTGAAACAGTTTGTAGAAAAACATAAAACTTCATCTAAAACTGTTTCTAAACATCAAACTTCAACAGTGTTGAATGTTGTAATTGTTATTTTCTTCAGCGACAATTTAATAAATGTAATGAACTCTAGATTTGCTGGAGACTCAGCTGACAAAAAGTTAATCAGCAACTATGTTAATAGTTAATTTATTCGTCATTTTTCATTTCAAAGCAAAAACTTCAAACATTCATTAGTTTCGGCCTCTTTAAAGTGAGGATTTGTTGCTGTGTGCTGTTTTATTTCACTGCAAACTGAGTTTTGGGTGTGTTGAACTGTTGTTCAGATGATTCAAGATGTTTGAAGATGATGCTTTTGGCTCAGGGATGATGTGATCAATAAGAACTCTGATTTTGATAAATCCATGAATGGAGACATTTCTTTTATACCTCTGAACTCACCAATAGATGGCTGTTTAAACTTTGTTGGGGGTATAATTTAAAATTTTTAAGTATTAAATTTTGTAACTTTATTTCTTAAATATACATGAGCACTTCAGCCATTTATCAATCATGACTCTACATTAGTTCTGGTCAAGCTGACCACAAGTTCCTAATACTTACAACCCCGGATCATAACTGATATGGCAGTAAAGTTAATTTTTACGTCGGCGCTGATAAAAAGTGACTCCAGTCTGTTCCAGACAGAAAAAAACATTAAGTTCCTCGTAAAAATCTGCTTCAGACTCTGGAGAGGATCACAGGACAGAAACTGATACAGATGCAGATACAGATGTGACAGCAGCTTCGAGGATGTTCTTATCATTTTCAGCATAAATCTGTTTTAAAACATTTATATGAGCATCAGTGATACAATACGTCTTATTCTGGGATAAACTATGACTGAACATGAGGTTTTCCCACAAAAAACAGTCAGCAAGTGTTTCCTTTTCTTTTTTTTAACAGAGTAAGAGGTTGTTTATCCGTCGAGCTGTGATGAATTATTTAATATTGGCTCGTTTTATCTGCCCGTAGAGAAATTCAGCCATCAGGGTTGAAAATGTGGAGAGCTTTCGAAGGGAGGAGCTGCTGACCTCAAACATGTAGAGTTTCTGTTTGTCCACCAGAGGGCAGAGTGTCATTCACAGCCTGTACTGAGGCCTGGATGCACCGGGTGCATGTCAGAACATGTCCCGAGCATCCTTCAGGGTCCAGAAACTCCCCTTTCTGTTTTTTTTTTTACAGTGATCTCAACACAACACACAATCGACACAAAGACTGATGAAACTTAGGTCGGGAATCTGAAATATGCGGCTGTTTGGATGATCCGAGGCTTGTTTGCGTGGGTTCCTGCTGCTCTCAGCTTATTATTTCACTCAGACAAGAGAACAACACGTGATGAAGAGTTAATCCAGGTTTCACACTCGATGTACGAGACATGAAAACACATCTTCTATCAGTCGTGTGATTTCTAAACATAAGAGTCAGCTGTTCCTGAGCTCGGACAAACAGAGCTGGCTTCAGATTCATGACATTCTCCAGTGAATCCGAGAGGCTTTTTAATAGTTTATTCAGCTTAAGAAGCAGGAGAATTAGAATAATAAAGAATAATAAAGGAACAGTTAATCCTCCAGTTTATCAGAAACATTAAAAAGAACCAAATTTGGAAATAGATGTTTTGTAGTGAGAAGAAGGGCACGAAAAAATCTGTAATCTGCAAAAAAACCTTGAAGTTAAAGCTGTCAGACAAAAGTCATTAAGTAAAGGATTCAATATTTGCATCCGAGATAAATCGAGTGGATGTAAAGAGTCGCAAAAAATAAAGGAAATATTCAAGTTAATTATAAGAACATTGTTTCTGTACTTAAGTACAGCTCTTGAGTAAATGTACTCAGTTACTTAGCGCTGCTTGTGAGCAGTGAGACAAAAGAAAAATGAACCCAAACGGTCATAAAAGTGTCCAACCTGAAGCCAAACGTTGGACGTCAGCGTTTTGGGTCGAAGTGACCTTCACTGACTGACGTTGGACGACTTCCTGTAACGACATGACGACATGATTAGTGCGACTGAAGAGTCAAACACAACGATAAATCAGCTTCACTGCACCATTTTTTACTGAAGAAAACCTGTTGGAGACTCTGAACCTTGAAAACTGTAATTCAACAGAAGAAAATCTCAGTTCTTGCTGTTTTTGAGTTTCCAGCAGCGTCCAGTCCGCTGTGTTTCGAGATGGCGACAGTTGTGATCATGTGACTTAAGTTTTGACCTTTGGTGATGTTTAGTTTTGTATGTAACTGAAGATCAGAACCAACTTTGGTCTCTGATCAGAGATCTGAATGCTTTCATCGATCTACCTTCAGCCTCCCTCAGATTTCTTCTGCTCCACTCTGACTCTTTACATTATTAAAGACAGAAGACGTCGACTCTTTCTAGAGTTCGTTCAGTCTCTTTCTGTGAAATGAGAAGCTCCATACCTTGTCACTTCGTTATTAGTCCATCCATCCATCCGTCATCTTCAGCTTCTCCTGGGCTGGATCATGGTGGCAGCAGAGGCAGAGTATTCCAGATGTTCCTCTCTCCAGCTCCTCTAAGGAGACACCAACCAGGCCGTGTGAGAGATGTAAAATCTCCAGAAAGTCCTGGATCTGCTGCATGGTCTCCTCCTGGTTGGATGTGCCTGGAAAACTTCCAGAGGGAGGCGCCAAGGAGGCACTCAATCAGATTGCCCAACAACCTGAACTGACTCCTTTCAGCATGAAGGAGCAGCAGCTGAACTCAGAGCTCCCTCTGGATGCCAGAGACCTCAGCCTCTTTCTAAAGCTGAGACCTGTCAGTCTGTGGAGGAAACTCATCAGCTGTATCACTCTTTCATTCATCGGACGCCATCACCTCGGCGAAGGTGACCCCTCTGAGGTCTCTCCAGCCTCGTTCTCCCTCTTGCAGACGAGGAGCTCCATCCCTTTGTGGCTGATTCATATGGGGTCTTTAAGCTCATAGTTTACTGTGTGTATGACAGTAAATTTATAATTACTGTAAAACTGAAAAGCAGCAGGTGAAACACATGTGAAATATAAATAATTAGAATAGTGACTCAGAAACCAAATGTGACCTCAAGCAGTTCACAGTTTTTCACTACAAAACCCACAATTCCCCTCTGATGATTCCTGTTTCCCCCCTTTTTTTCCCTCCTCCTTCTCCTTGTGCGCATTTTGTTTCCTACACTTGAGGGCTACATAATGATAGCCTCCCTTAGTAACAACCAGGCCTCCTCCTGTGAAGCACCATTTGGCACAGGGATCAGGGGATGACATCAGTTTCCACATGGAAGTCCAAGTCGGGCCTTTAAGACGACCCATCCCTCTTCATACATCTGTGACATTCATTTAAGGAGGCCCGTCCTGGTGAGACGGAGCAACCGGAAAGGAAAGTGTCTCATTTTCCCTCCTCCTCTTCCTCCTGAGCTGTCAGCAGCAGCACATCGCCTCTCTTAGTCACTACCTGTTGAAAAAAAAACTACTTACATGGGAGAGAAGAATGTAAATAGTGAAGCTGGATGCCTTCATCTTTCACAAGTACAGCTGAGTCATTCAGACTCTGTTTCTCCAGCGTCCACAACATAACAAAATGAGCCTTTATCCATAATCTTTTTTATTATTAAATTAATTCTATTATTTGAATTCATGCACTTCAATTGGATTCACATAGTGGATGTGTGTTACACTCACTTTTTGTCCATATTTACTCAAAATGTAGAGCCAAAGTTGAAGCAGTTTAGGTCACGATTTTTACACAACCGACTGGATCACATGACTGTTTTTTGGCCAATGGTGAAAGCTGATAAACCAACAGAGAAGCATCACTTAAATCTGCAGTTATTATCAGCTTTTTTGTAGCATTTTAGTGTCTTTCAGCTCGTTGTTTTGGTTTTTCAGTCCACAGGTTTGCTGTTTTTGTTCTCTCTCACAGCTGTTTCCAGCTGTTTATTAGTCTGATAAACCTGACGCAGATCACCTGTCTGAACCAAACAAGAGTCAAATAGTCTGCAAGATCTGAACATAAAAGAACATTTAACAGCTTAAGAGTCAGAAATGTTTCTCAGACGTTTGTGGAGAACAAAAAAGTTTGATAAAAGAGAGTAAATATTGAACAGAAAGCTAATGTTCTGTTGTGTTTGTTGGATGTTTAAAATGCGACTGTTTTCTGCTAAAAAGTTAGTAAATATCAACTTAAAGCTAATTACAGTTTTGTTTTAAAGTTTGTTTTTGCTGCCCCCAAGTGGCCAAAAAGTAATGTTTCCCCTGGTTTCAGGTAAAGGTTAACATCCAAAGTTTGCTATAACGAAATGTTTTTACAATGTCAAAGCTTTTCTATTTTCCAGTTATAATAACAATTGTAGTTCATAGATGTAAAAAAATAAAAGGAAGGCAGGGATTAAACTTCTCTGTCAAAGTTGGTTTTTCACTTTTTAAATAACTTCTTCCATTTCTGTTCAACAAAGTGCAACACATTATAAATTCCTCCTGAGCCTCTGAGCTTCAGCTGCAGGCGTTTTGCTTGAACGCTGCAGGTTTTATGGTCTTTTCAACCTGATAATTAACTCAAACAGACCACCTACAGGTCTCCCTTTAACTTGTATTTTAAAGCAACTACCTCTGTTTAAACTACGAGACATCTCATGTAGTTTATTAGATGCACATGTTTGTAAAAATATTAAAAATGAAAGTGTGATTGTGTGTTTTCTTCAGGTGCAGTTGTTGATGAATCCAATGGAAAAGTTCTTGTCGTCCAGGACAAAAATAAGGTACATGAGTTACATTATTGTTTCATCATACTCTATTAAACATATTAATTATATTTCAATAAGATAAAAATGTTTTCTTTATGTTTTTTTCTTTTTTTTTAGAATAGTATGCATGCATTTGCTTAAACAATAAGTAATGATAAGAGACTTGCTGCTTTCTGGCAGAAAACTGCATGAAATGTAGAAAAAGGATGAATGAAAATTCTCTGTTTTTCATTTTCTATCAGCATGAAAAAGTGAGTTAAAAGCATGTTAATTATATAAACTAGGTAGCTGCTGTCAGGACGACAGATTTCTAAAAGGAAAAGGAAAAAGTTAAAATTTATTTTTGGTCGTGTAGTTCACCAACTTTTCCCTGGTTGAGCCAAAAAAGCTAATAATGGAAACTGATTCTTCCGTCCACAGTGAAGAAAGGAGTGTAAGAGGAACCAGATATCTGAAGTCTCTGTAATTTCCTCTGTTTGTTTACTGAGTCGTATGTTGCCCCTGTTGATCCGAACGGGGGTGAAAATCCTCTCACATTTTAACACCACACAACGTTAGCTGACCTCAGAGCAAACATGCATGTTTACATGAGCTGAATGCGCTCACACAGCTTCCAGAGCGTGTGTGTGTGTGTGTGTGTGTGTGTGTGTGTGTGTGTGTGTGTGTGTGTCCGCTCTCACAGAGCCCTGCTGTAGAGCTCCAGTTTGTTATGAAGTTCACTTACAACAGGCCTTTTTTAAAACCAGACCTGTTTACATTCTCACTCGGGCAAAATAATATAGCAGCCGGCGTAAAAACAGGTGATTGTGGCGTGATGGTGCAAATTGGAGCCCAATTATGTTTAAGGAGAAATGAATGAGGCAACAAGTAAAGACTCTTTTCTGCACAAACTGCTTTTTGTAACCTTCACTGGACATTTGTCCTGATGAAGGCGGCACAGATGGAGTCATTACATTATCAACTCGTCATATAACACGACTTAATTAATATTTTCTGACCCCTGTATCGCCTGTTTTGTTTACAAATGTTAATCCAATATATTGCCAAAGAAAGTAATAATGGTGAAGCTCCAGAGAACAAGAGATGCTTCAAAATATTCAATAATTTGTCCACATATCATAACTGCTGCAGCTGCTAAAGTTTCATTATATTTCACATCCATGTGAGACAAAGATCTCTGCTGTCACTGTAGTTTCAGCTCCACTCACACGTAAACCTTTAACCAAAAGCAACCAATGAAGAGTGAAATGAAAAGCTCGTTAATATTTTAACTGATTCAAGCAAAAAACTGCCAGCACAGAGTCACACTGATGTGTGAGGCTGAAACCTCAGCGGGCTTCATGATCTGATATCATCATGATCATTTCGCTGGTTAAACTAGTAGATAAACTTAAATAATCGCCAGAAGAATCAATAACTTCAGCAATATTTAAAAATAATACTTGGTTGCAACACTTTGTGCCTGTTAAACACACACACAGCATCATGAACATGTGTGGCATCGTTCACTGTCAAAGAGCCACAAACCTGCAAAAGACTGAAACTCAAGAGGAAGAAAAAACTTCAGGGGTCAAATTTCTGCTGAAAGAAAAAAATCCCATCATTCCCTCGATAATACAACAAAAACTACATGTTTCATAACAACATATGACTGTACTGTGAAGGTCATTGTTTTAACTAATCCTGGAAAAGGTCATTATTTTCTCCCAAAATATGTTTTCATTATTGAAGTTAGTGAATTTAATTAACTCTTTCTGTAGCATTTGAATTTACTGCTCTGAATCAGCTATTTAATAAGGTTGGATTTTCTAAAAAATTAAATTTACCTCAATATTGTTATTGTAACTGTACTTTCAGTTTGACAGCTAATGCTTTTAAAATATTATTAGAGAGGTTTTTTATAGATAATTATCACTAATTTGGGTAAAATGACTGTGTACAGGCTACAACAGTCTGGGTAGCTGAGAAAATTACAGTCACTGACTCACTGAACTCATTAAAAAACCAGGAAAAAACAACAGAGACAACACAAACACAGCCCCCCCCCCCATATAATTAACAATATCTAAGTGGGCCTGTTTGCTGGCCTTTAATTATAATAAATTAAAAATAAACATAATATAGTATGTTATTTAATATAATGTGATAATATAATGATAAAAACAACACATAACACACATCTCCAGCCAGGAGTCTTGAGAGTGTATAATGTGTCCTAATGGCTTTTGTCCAGAAGCAGAGGGAAACGGTTAGTAGCCTGGAAGTGAGGGGAGTGCTTTATCTCTTCCTCTCCTCCTCCGCCTCCTCCGCCTCCTCCTCCTCCTCCTCCTCCTCCTCCTCATTGAGTTGTTTACTGGAAATGGGCTGTATAACAGCCTGGCCTTTGGCAGTGGAGCGTCTCTGGCAGACCGAGCCAGAGCCAGTTCAGACCTCACGAAGGGTTACAAACTTCCTGGAAAGTTTAAAAAAAAAAAACAAAACAAATCAGGACGTTATCGCTGTCATATCAGAACAGAGGACATGTGACGGCCATCGGGGGGCTCGGTGACATAATGAGTGAAAGAGATTCAGCTTTGCTCGGTGATACTTCACGTCATTTCCCAACAGATTGTGGTGTGAACACTTGGCGTGTGTTTGGTGACCCTCCAGCAAGTTTTTTGATATTATTATTTTCACATTCCACCAGCTCCTGCGGGGATGAGACGTTATTCTCCGAAAAATCACACTGATTAGAGTTACACCAAGTCTTCTTTTATTTCCTCTCAACAGCACATGTTAGAAAACCGCTCCAAAAATATAGCATTTTGTCGACAATACATGAAAATAAATGCTGTAAGTGCATTCGTGTTCCTCACAGAGAGAGGATCTGCAGAACAAGGAGAAACTAATGATGATGTAGCATTTCTTAAAAAAAGCGGTGCATACAAAATTCTTTAAGTAACTACAAAAATATATATACAACACTGACATCATAATTTAACCAGCAGCAGACTGTAATTAAATATCAAGCACGAGTGGCGAAACAGTTTTTTTTTTTTTTTTTGGAAGACACGCTTCACTGCGTCAAAAGTAAAAGCCTCCAGAGTGAGGCGCTAAATCTTAAACATGGAGTCCAAAGATGCTCAGGTGAGAGCGTCGAACATCCCAGAAGACGATCCTTCCAACACATCACCTACTTCTCACTGTTATTCTAAAGAAAACACTCACACCGTAAGTGTCACTAACTTGCAGGAAACGAGTGACTTTAAACCGGACGGCAGATTTTAAAACAAGATAATATGGATGTTTTTTTTCTAAGTACAATGTTTATAATAGACAAGATACATTTACAGCAGTACCATCTGTCACTGTTAGATGTCAATATTAAACTTTGCTCTTGTGTTTCAGACAAAGAATGCATGGAAGTTTCCTGGTGGTTTGTCTGATCCAGGAGAAAATATTGGTGAGTGCCACACTCGAAAGAGCAAAAAAAAAACAAACTAAAAAAAATCTATTACAGTACATCAGAGCTAATCTTTCATTCTAATATTATGCTTAAACATGGTGCATATACATTCATTTGAACTGTACAAAACAAGGCACATATTTCAACGCAAGGAATTATGTCTGTTTCTCCAAATCCACCTTTTATATACCTTTTTTCAAAAGCAGCTTTAATATTGTTTACATGACCCACCCAAAAAAAAAGCAGCGTCAAAAGTTTTCTTTACGAAAAAATATATGTATTTTCCCTTTTTTCCCCCACATCTACACATCACCAGTCTGCAAGGAGATGCTGACGAAGGAACTTAAACGTGTTCCTTCATGTCAGGATCTTTGAAATGTCAGCACATACATTTGTTCATATTGTAATGAATCTTTCTCAGGGGTCACCGCTGTTCGCGAAGTCTTCGAGGAAACTGGCGTTCGCTCTGAGTTCAGATCCCTGCTCAGCATCCGGCAGCAGCACAACCACCCCGGAGCCTTCGGCATGTCGGACATGTACATCATCTGCCGACTCGGCCCGCTCAGCTACGACATCAACTTCTGCACTCAGGAGTGTCTGCGCTGCGAGTGGCTGGACCTCGCCGAGCTGGCCAAGACCGACCACACGACGCCCATCACCTCTCGCGTGGCCAAGCTCCTGCTTCACGGCCTGGAGAAAGGCTTCCACGAGATCGACCTCAGCATGGAGGAGCTTCCTGCTGTGTACTCTGGGATGTTTTACCAGCTGTACCACAGGCAGCTTCCTCCGGCGCTAAAACCCTAGCAAGCCATCATTCAACCTAATGGGATTAGCATATCATGGCTAGCTATGTTGACAACATGGTTCTCAGTATTAATCATATTTAAGGTGTATTTATGACTGGAATTAAGTTTGAAGGGTGTTTTACACACTATTACCGTTAAGAAATGTGGTGCAATACTATGAACTACAACTTTCACTGTGATACCTGGAATAATGCAGAGTTTTAGACGGTTTATTTGAGCCTTTTTGGCAGCCATGTTGGAAGTCCACAGCTGTTGGACTTTTTCAGCTGTAAGCAGCTGATTTCAAAAAGGGCTGCTGCAAATTCTACTGTTTTTTAACTGGGAACAGGTTTTCTTGTGACCTCAAATGATATTTTAGCTTGTTAGCAAGCTAACCACCAGTGCTAGCTGACCATATATTTGTAAAAGCTAGCATTAGTTGCTAGTAGCTACAATATTAATGTTAGCTGCTTGCTAAATGAGGCTTTTGACTGCTCAAAAAAGCTGATATTTTTTCTTAACCTGCCTTTTTGCTGAATTTAACTATCAGTCACAGCAGTTTTCTGGAGTTTCAAGTTATGCCTCAGTGTTGGAAAGATTTGGACATTTTGCAGAATTATCAAATTATAAAGTCAACAAAAGAGGAGCTGAGTTTTCTCAGAATATGAAGACGAGCTCAGGAAACCTGCACTTTTTCCATTAGGTGTGTCACAATACTGAGAGGTGTTAAAAAATGTACAAAAAAAAAAAAAGAAGTTGTGCTTGGGTTTTGGTTTTAGTGTGCTTCATTTGATTTTGTCAAACACAATTTTGTATCACAAGACCAGAAACTTTAAACTTCAGTTCATCAGTTCAAGCCCTTTTCCTTTCCTCTCTTCAAGTTACAGTAATTAAGGATTAGTGCATTTCCTTAATCCTTTTTTTTATCTAGAACACATATTTAATAGAATATTCTCCTACATGCCCTTCATCTTGCAGCTAAACTCGTACTTGCCTTCAAAGTCAGAAGCTAAGCGGTAGGAAAAAGTCTTGTGACCAAAAGGTTTTTCCGCTTTTAGAGCGTCAGTATACATAAAATGAACAAGTAATGCTGTGCTGCGTACTGTAGGGGTGCACTTGAGCAAGGCACCTGGCTCGAGTTGCACTAGTGTAGCGGTTTGGTTTGGTTGGTTGGTTGGTCTGGAGTGAAAAAGTCTGGTTTTAACTGGAAGCAGCCAGGTGTGAAAGTGAAGCTGGATAAGAGCAGACATGTTTGATAGAATTACTCTCAGGATGAAGCAGTCAGGAAGCATCACAGCTGTTTTGGGGCAATGTCGATGGAACACTTTGTCTTCATTGCCGTCACATCTTTCTTCTTTGTTGCTGCCATTAAGACGTCACTGTTCCTCCACACCACATCCCAGATTAGCACTTGGCAGACATCGGAAGAAAAAGAATGGCCTTTTGACCCGGTCCAGTTTTGCTCCCAGACTTGTACTGGCCAGTCCGCTTCAGTGCCACGTACATGTTCGGGTACTTCCTGGAGCGGTAGGTGTTGTAGTTGTTGCTCTCCAGCCGCTCTAGGAAGTGACATTCATCTGTTGCTCGCCTCTGGAGAGAAAAACACAGACGGATAACATGAGTTTAATATGATGATGCTGCTCAGTGAAGAGGAAAAATTAAATCTGCATCCTCTTACAGGACAAAGATCTACTGGGACGCTCTTTTATCCCAGTGCATGTAAAGTAGCCTGCAAACCGAGAAAATAAAAGGAAACTGTGACACTAATCTGATAAATGGTGCATATCCTGTAGGGCAGTGTTGTTATTCTCATAAACTGTATTTCAACAAGTGGAAACAGGAGTTAGTTCATTAAGTGTGTGTGTGTGTGATTTTGTTTAAAATGTCAATAATCCTAACAGTTCATGCAAATAATCCCCGTAAGTCAACCTGAGAGACTAAAGGGCATTTCATCAGATACGTTATTTTGTTTTGATGATGTAACAGAATTTGTTCCACATATGTTACTGTAAAGAGAACATTTTTTTTAATGCTGAAATTTTATGACATTAAATTACCACATAAAACACCCCAGAACTAAATGCCACCTTTATTCTGAAGGAGACTGTCGGCTCAGTGTGTCACTCCAACACAGTGGAGACGTTTGTGAAAAGGAAACCAGGCCTGACCAGAGACATTAATACAGTTCCAGTCAGTTAGTGTTTGTTCAGTCCCTTTGAATAGTGATTAAACATTAAAAAACGGAGGTCAAAAATTGACTTAGACAAACTCAGATAAGACAGGAATGTAAATGAAAATGTTTAAAAGGGACCACAGATGAAGCTCCCAAACATGAGGAGCTGAAAGTTTTTCCTTTGCTGTCATGTTATTGATTCTGTCTCTTTTCCATTCTCACACTGTCCCCTCTTTTAACATCATTCTTTGTGAAAAAAATAAAAAAAACTTCAAGCAAAACATTGAATGCAGAATGTCTGGCCAAAATCTGGAGAGGCGTTAGCTGCTCGACACGCCGTCCAACAAGAGGCTTTTGTTTTGGTTTCTGTTTTTAGTCGGGCGTGACAGCACGGCTTCGGAGATATTTGTCAGCAGACCTTTTCTTTTCACGGCAACAAGGACCGAAAGCTCCTTTGTTCATCTCATTATGCAAAAGCACCGACTTTAGAAAGATAAAAGATCTTTCCTCGGTGCTGAAAACGTAGCAGAGAAGCTCGTGTGTGAAGTGTATTTGTTTATTTGTGTGGTTCACTGAGCATGAGCCCTCTGTGATCTGAAGTCAACATTAAATGCAGCTTGGATATAAATGAACACACACTGAAGTCCAGTTGAACAATATGCAATAATTACACTTTAAAAACAAAAACTAAGTATTTATTTTAATCAACTCTATCGATTTGTGTGCTTAGTTTATCTCAAATGTTTCCACAGTGTTGAAACTCAGAGGAAAAGCTGTAATTTTATTTAAGGTAACTGTGATTCATTTGACCTGTCGCTAACCGTCGGGGAAAACACCACAAAGCGAGAGCGAAGTCAGCAAATGTGACTAAGCTTAAAAGTTTGATATGTCACAGAGATTTTCATCTGCAACGGCGGACAGTTTAATCAGTTAAATAAGGTGCAGGGAAATGTTAGTATGTTAATGGTTTAGTTTGGAATAAATACTGAAAAAAAGACGTCCTGTCTTCATAAAAAACCTCCTCATCATGATAAAAGTCCTTTTCAACTTGTTATAAGTTCAAAATCCAACACTTAGCAGGTGTTTCTGGTTCAAACCCCCCCAGCAGACCACAGACAGTCAGTCAAAAGGGGAAATAATAAAAATCTCTTTGGAACAGCTAATATTAATCAGTCAACAAATGTTAATATCTGGTTAATTTTTCAGGGATCTTCAAACACAAGCAGGTGGCAGCTGCAGCAGTAGCTTCTCATTAAGAGGAAGTGCCTCTTGCCAATCACATGGACCGTGTACAAGCCTTCACAGCCACCAAACCACATCAGTCAGCAACACTTCACACTTCCACCGCGGCTTTGAGCCGCGACGCCGCGGCAACAGACCGGCAACAGAGCCGGATTAGTCTCGGCTATTTGTCACAAGCTTTAAGAACATAAAACACAAAAGGTTTCCAACTAAAGCTCATTTCTGACTCTTATGTTTATGCAGTATGCTTTTTTTCTGCTCATTTATTCATCATATATATAATCACTATACAACAACAAACAATCTGTTGGTTAATTCGAACAATCAGCTTTTGAATTTTAAAGACAAATTCAGACATTTTGCTGCAAAGACAAGAAAAAACTTGCATGAGTCCAACCTCAAAAACTTCAGGAGGGAAGATATTTTCTATAAACTTCATTCTGTTTCTGATGAATTTCTGTCTCTTCTTTGTTAAATATTTAATAAGAATTTTTTTATCTCACAAATTTCAGCCTCTTTGGACAATAAACAGCCGTCACATCTCATATGAACCAATCAATTGTTTGAAGCAGCTCCTTAAATATCCTCCTTTCTGTGCTAAGTATTGTTTAATCCTTCACTTTTCTTTTCACTTCAATCAGTTTTTCCCCAGAAGTCTTAAAAAAATCCCAGTTTAAACCTGAAAGTACAGGATTTTTCTAGACTCTTGAAAAAAAAAGTTTCTTGGGCCTGTTTTTTTTTTACAAAGATGCTATTGTACGTACTATTGTCATCATAATTATAAGAGTTGCATAATATCATTGGCATTTTCAGCTGATATCTGCTCACTGAATTGGAATTTATTTCTCATTGTTTTGGCTTTAAAGAGCCAAATAAGTTTTGTCTTATTGCTCATCATGTGCTTGTTTCAGAGCCAGAATGGACTGTGGAACAAAATCGAATTGTATAACTTAATAGTCATATTGCATAATATGGTTTTAACACTACATAACATCACCATGACAAATATCATAATTTATCTGACCACATCTGCTCGGCTGAGGCGGCTTTAACACTGATGACGAGACTCAAGAATGTAAAAAAAAAAAAAAAAGGAAAATGGTTGAACTGATTCAATTTGTGTGTGATGTCTCTGTTGGAACCAAATTCTGATTATGACAAACAGCGGAAGCATTGATAAAATATGTCTGTTGTCCCTCTGAATCATCAATAACAGAATCGCTTTGACTCATCCCAAATTAATGTGGTTTCAAACCTTTAAATTCAAAGTGGCGGCTGTGACAGAGGAGTGTCTGATTAATAACTTCCCTTCGGTGAAGGCTGATTGCTTTTTGGGCCGGTTGGCAAACATTTAGTTTCCAAACTTTGAAAGTGTCTCAATTTCAAAACAGGAATAATGTAAGTTTTGTTAGCAGAAAGAAGGATGATCCAACTCGCTCACCGCTCCAAACAGACGTCCATCTCTGTTCATGGCCAGATAGCGGTTAGCACAAATTCCCTTGATGACCACCTCCCCCACCGAGGTCGCCTGGAGTTGAAGCTTTACTGAGGAAAAAACAGAGAGAAAAAGTTTATTTGAATGAAATAAACTCGGACAGAAATCATTTGCAGTTTACTTGCAGTGTGTTTAAACCAAAGAGAGAGACAAAGTGCTGTGTTTAATACATCCAGAATATAAAATGCCACTGGCACCACGGGGCATTTAATGTCGCAACAAAATAAGCCGATACAACAGGTTTCTATAGCTGTTCAGGCTGATGTGTTGGCATGAATCCTGCAGACACAAGGCTTCATCTTAACAGTCACCCTGACTTCAGCTCAGTGTTGGTCCTCAACACTTCCTGAGAAAAATGTTCTGGCTCAAAAGCTGGCAGATGCTTCAGTTTCCTATCTTGCTAGCTGCTGTCGTTGTCTTTCATTTGGTGCAGATATGTTTGTGGTGGGTTCCCCAGAGTTTTGTTCTCTGAAAACAGCTGCCTGCTGCGGCTTGAAACAACACTAAAGAGAGCATTTGGAGGAAAACATGGAGTAAATGTGCCGTAAAACCAAAAACAAACCCCCATCAAGCTGCAGAGTCAGTGTACAAACATTGATCAGTGCAGTTTGTAACGTTCTTACTGATTGTTATATTTATTTTCATATTTACAAAAAAAACCCTGTGAACTTTTATGCTGCAGTATGTCAAATAAACAGAATTTAATTTGTTTTTTCTCTAAAATTTTGTCTTAATTTTAAAAACCCATTTTATAATTTCCCAACCGGGAAAGTTTGGTCGTTGCAAAGGGAACGTCATCAGTGCAGAACGTCATCAGTGCTCTCTTGCAGCAGAGAATAAATCAACTTGAAGTGGTGTTGAGACATAACAGGAAGGTAAAAATCCAAATGGTAAAAGTTAAGAAAAAATACAAAACAAAACAAAAAAGATAAGCCCAAATAAGTTGCAATTAGCATCTATAAATTAAGTCATTTTAGTCTTTACGTGCACCTGACTAATATCGGCTCTTTATAGTTGCTGATATATTCATAGCTGCTTCTTTGTTGCCAATTTCCTCTACGTTTTAGCAAGCACTGACTGACACTTAACCTGCGGTAAATAAATGAAAAACCACTGATGCCACAGATAAGAACAAGTTGACTCCAATTAGCCAATAAATAGAATAGAATAGAATAGAATAGAATAGAATAGAATAGAATGCCTTTATTGTCACTATACACATGTACAGTGAGATTAAGAGCAGCTCCATCAGTGCAAACCTACACATAGAATAAAAAAGACACAAAAAAAGAAAATAAATAAGATAAATAGGTTATATATACAGTGTGAAATTAAAAATAGAAGCATCTCAGTGTGACTGGCAGCAGCCTGAGCACACACAAGTCCACCTGTAGGTCATGTGACATCCTCCTCACAGAGGTACTGAAACCATCTCCACATTTTTTCTGTTTTTTTCCTGTGGAGACATCGCTGCTTGCCAACAGACTTTGCATGAAGCCAAACCACCGGAAAAGGAAGCAGGGCCCCCGTAAGGTAAATTAGGGGATCTGTCTGGAATTAATCCACATTAAGACTTCAGATGGACTCACATGTGTCTGCATTTAAGATGATTTATCACACAGATCAAAGAGGTTTTCTTTCTTGAAGGAAATGTTTAATTAATCTGTTGTGCTGTGTCTGATGTTTAGTGGGTGACTACAGATAAAAATGCCCCACAACTGTTCTCTGCCTTTCTTAATGTGGCCCCATCCTGCCCTGAGTCGTGTGTGGGCAATATTAGAGAAGCTTTGAGACAGGAAGTGTGCTAAAAAGAATCGATATAGGAAGAAATAGAGTTAGCGTTAGCATTAGCACTTGAGGATCCTTGGATATAAAGAGTAACATTATTCACCTCCAGGTATGTTTGGTTGTTGAAAAGAGGTGGCAAATACTATTAAAGCCACAATAAAAGAACCACTGATGAAGCACAGCTCATGCCACAATAACTGTAAAAAAAACCATTATGGTAAAATGGTAAATGATTTATACAGATTCCTGTTTTATGACTCATTCTGTAAATATTTCTCTCAGAGCACATGATAATTAAAAAAAACAAAAAAAAACAACTTAATATGCAACTTGCCCAAATCATCTCAGCAAGGTTCCTCTCCTGGTTCCTTTCACAAACATGTCTGACTGAATGTTATTAAATTATTCTAAAAATAGCTCCTCTGTCCTTGAACTGCTTCCATATCAGACGTTTGTCCGGGCTCACCTGCTTGAAACGTCACGCTGTATCTCGGACATCCAAACATGTTTTCCTTGGAATTAAAAAAAAAAAAAACCCAATTCCATGTCAACCCCCCCTCCTCCCCCTCCTCCCCTCTGGCTCACTGATGCAACACACTCAAACGTAATCATTGATACAGAGGCACCGAGGGGTGTCACAGCTTTCCAGGACAGACAAGCTCAGTAATGTTCCACTTCAACAGTAGCAAACTAAAAGAAGAACTCCTCTCACTTTCTATAGACATAATGACTGACTGGCAGCACAGATACGGGTATAATTTGTTATATTTTGTGGTGGAAGTATCACTTTTAGAAGTTTTAGTGGCATTACCTCACTGACCTCTAAGACTGATCAGCACCCTTTCAATCAGGAATGAACTTATTCTGGTTTCCAGCTCCATGTTATGCTGCCGTGTGTGTGACATGAAGCACTCAGTGAACAGTGTGAATGGCTGTGACTCAACATGGTGATCAGCATTTAGTAGAAACGTCACACATATTCCATCAAAGTTCCCACTGATTGAGAAACTTTGAGGTGAACTGCTGTTGAACTACAGCTATTTTACTTTCCAGTGAGTAGACCTACGCACATTTCGGTGTTTACAAATGGAGAAATAACCTCAGTGAGCTGGAAAATTCACATCGTTCCTCCATGGCTTTTTTTTTTTTCTTTTTTTTTGCTTCACTCTTACTTCCCTGTTGCATATTAAAAAAGAACATAAAGAAGCTTTGTGTGCTGTGCAAAGCAAAGAAGAAGGGGATTGGAAGCACTTACTGTGGGGGTCGTTCTTCTCCCGGATTCCATCCACACCCCCGTCAGGTTTTATCCTCAAGAAGAAGCCCCCGTTTTTACAGTACAGCCTTTTGGGATCCTTAAAGTTCCCGGGAGGAAAGCCGCCGCTGCCGCCGTCTTCAGGTGTGGAGGGAAGTGTTGTGATTTCTCCCGTGGCCATCTCCTCCTCTTTCCACGCTTCCAGGCGACTGCTTCGTCTCTTCTTGAGCAGTGCAGGAGCCCCACTGTGGCCTCCCACCTCCCACTTACCGTTCCCTCCTCCCCTCCTCCACAGAGCTTCACTCAAACTGAGTCTTCTTAACCCCAGAGGTCAGTTTGCTTGAACACCCCCCACCAGCCAGGGCAGCAAGTGCCCTCTGAGCACCAAGAATGTGAGCCAGAAGGACTAAATACCTTTAGCTAGAAGCAAACGTGTAAATCTACCACTTGCAGCAGCTTCTCTGTTATTTGTAGAGTTGGCAGCTGCTTTCCCAGTGTACTTTGAGCACACTGGTAGGGGGGACGCATGTGGGTTCCCTCTCTCTTTCACTCTTCTGGCAATGAATTGTTTAAATCAGGGCAGCTGGCTTCGATCTGTGCGGAAGGCTTTCCCCTTTGGGCCTCAGTTCGCATGCGCCCTAGGAGTACCAACACACACACACATGCTCACGCCCACTAACGCTCGCAGATTCAACCAACCAACCAACCAACCCAGCAGAAGTCCAGAAAGGAGGGGGGGTGGGGGGTGGGGGGGGACGTGCAGCTTGGACCGTGTCACCGAGACCCTTCAGAGCGCAGAGAGCAGTGCAGAGCACGTGAACAGAACCAGAGTCCTCATTCATCCGGGCTGCTCGAGAGAGAGCGAGAAAAGAGAGGTGAAAAAGGAGAGCGAGTGCAGCCGAGCTCGCAGTGAATCACTCGGTCCTGCTCAACAATGTGAACGTGAACTGCCAGCAGACCGACAGATGAAAAGGCCTGCAGCATGAATGAGCGGTTTTAATTGCTATTCTGAATGTCTCCGGAGTGGAGGATCGGTGATGGAAGTTATTCGTGCAAGATTTGTTTTTCTTTTATTTTAGGAGGCAAAAAAAAAAAAAAAAAAAATTGTGATCCATTTGTCAAAAGAGGCACACACTGGTCAGGGCTTCTGGGTAAAGGTAACCACATCTGAAACCAGTGTTGGACCAGTCAAAAGTCAGCTGTGCTCCCGGTTGACGTCATGTTGGTGACCCTGCTGACACTCGGAGCATTTAACCAGGCCAGTCGACTAACTAAGGCCGCAGCCTTAAGTAGCTGTAAAACTTGAAGTCAAAACAGGAGTCTGACCTCAGGAGAGGTTCACGTTGTTTTTGGCATCTTCAGGATGCAACTGAGAACATATCTAACATTAATGCAGAGTGGACTTGCTGAAGACACTTTTTTTCTTTTTGAGCAAAGTTCTGCATCTCTTAACTTCTGAAGAGTGCCGACTTTAGCATGACCAAGTCCCATTCACACCTGTACAATATGGTTTAATGCAAATGCAAGAATTCTCCTTATTAATGGGTATTGCACTGAAAAATCTGTATGCATTCACAATGTACTTCACTGTAGTCTTAAGAACATTTTGTTGACCAAAACCAAACATTTCTGGTTACTACTAAAGCACTACTAAAGCTACTGATCTGTAGATCTCTGAACATCTGGAACAGAAAATCAAAAAAGAGCAAAAATGTGCAGAAATATAATTAACTGCCTTGAAACTGGCAGACAAGAATGAACAGACAAAGCCAGAAACAGAAACTTTCACTTCAACAGAAGCACATTTTGTTTCATCATGTTTTATTTGTGTGATTCTCTATGAGTACATTTATTTTATATAAATTATAAAACAAAACAATGGTTTGTAAATGGACTAAATCACACAGATGTGCAGTCTAAGCATCACATCTGAAGCTCAAACAGCAGAAAATGCTTTATGTCAGTCCTGCTTAAATTGAGTGAATGAAACAATTCAACAACATGTACTTACAGTAAACTGTATGACTACACGTGGTAGTCATAATCATGGTAGTCATAATCAGACTGGCACTGCTTACTTTTTCTGGCATTGGCCTACAACATAAAAAGCACAATAGTCTGATGCACCGTCTGAGGAAAATAAACAAGATTTATGGTTTCAGAGGTGTTTTTCTTAAAACAAGTTTCTGTGACACCTTCTGGTGTCAGTTTGGCATCTGTTCCCATACTGACTGCTTCACGCTTCCATTGTATTTTTATATACCAGAATATATTATAGACTTTAATTTTAAATTTTTATTAAAAAAAAACAAACATGAACCTCAATCAGGTTTTTGTAACATATAAATGTGATGACTCTAAAACTTTACAATTAAACTTCAAATGTCTTCCGCTGCTTTTCTTTTTTTCTAGTCAAGAATTACAAATTGTTGATTTTCTAGTTGTTTTATTTAAATGCATTTAGATAAAAAAGTTCATGCAATCAGAACAAAATTGATTCAGCTAGAAGTTATGACATTAAACTGCCTTATCTCTCCCAACTCTTTATGATTTAAAATTCTAATGTAATCTATAAAATGTGTGCATGCATCAGCCGGTTGTATGTGGTAAAAAGGAGAATCTAAATTTATCATCTTGGTGTTTGCATGTTACACCATATCTCACTCTCTCCAGGCCAAAACACTGATGGTGGTTATGCCTCCAAAAAAAAAAAGAAAAAAGCCTTATCTAACAGTTTTACTTCACTTAATCTATTTTTAGGATGTGAAAAGAAGCTCCATCTCTGTTCTCAGAGGAAATGGAAGGTCTCACATACCGTTTGACGCCTCTGAAATACAATGAGCATTATAGGAAAAAGTCTAAAGATAACCAAAGTGTGCTTTATTTTCATGTGAACCATCAATGTTTTTCAGAGAGTCTTTGATTTTTCCGAGAGATCCTTATTTAAGCTTTTTAGATAAGATTCCTTTTGTTATCTACTTATTTTAATAGATATCCTCTTATATTTTTTTCATTTATTCAAGCCCCAATTCTTGAAACATAACTGCTATAGAGTAGAAGAGTCAGAGTACAGTGGCTCGGTTATGTTCCTGTGATCTTTCTATCACCATGAAGGTAACCAAAGGTTTCTAGATTTCAAACTAAAATATCCTCTGAAAGTTTTAATTACCTTTAGTTCAGTTTTTTAAAGGAAAAGACCTGATGAGACCTAATTAAAAACATCTTTGCTGCCTCTTCATAACAGTTCACAAAACCAAACAGCTGTCAGGGAGACAGTGTCCAGTGTGAACAGTGCTGGCTGTCTCTGAACGCATCATCTAAAATAGTATCTAAAATATAATGACTGAGACAAATAATCAAAAATAAAAATATATAGAAATGTATAATTTCTGCAGACTGTACTTCATGTCGGTTTTTTTAAAACACTGCTAATTTTAATGACTTTTTTCTCTCTTTTTTTCTTCTTGGTTCCTCGCTTCACGGTGTGATTTAACTTGTGAACATGTTTGATAAAAAGAATATTTGGGTCTCTGCATGAGTTTGGATGAAGACTCACATTGACAACAGTGTCACATAATCATTTGTCTCCCCCATGTGGCAGCAAGAAGGTATCAATGCTTCAATAAAATGATTTTCTCAGTGTCGTCCCATCACTATTTATTAATGACAAAACAATAAAGGATATAAAACACTTTAATCAATTTTTAGACTTCCAGTATTAAGAGACATTATTCCATATTTTAAACAAGTTTTTATCATTTAATTAAAAAAGGAAAAAAACAAACATTTAGAAAGTTCCTAGCAGTCAATTATTTATGGAAGATGCTGCATGAAAGTCATAACAGCATCAGATTTTCCTCTGCACCATCAGTTTTATGATCAATGCCAGTGATGAGCTCTGCATCAGCCTGTAAGACCAGGAAAACCAGATCTAAGGCTTTTCTCCAAGCTTCCTGCTTCACACTCAGACTGTCATAGATCTTCACTGCTGGTGCTTCACTGGGCTTCACTGCTCTATCATCTTGTTCAGCTTCCCAGAAAAGCTGTGAGAACTTTGCGGTGATGCCCATACTTTCATTACAGCTCTGCAGTTGTTGGCTCACTACAGTCCTGGCTGTGACTTTTGAAAACTTCCCAGTGTTAACCATTACAGTTGATATGTAATCTATTAAACCATCTGCCATTAGGTGCAACACTACACCCGTGTATGGATTAGCTGCTGCTCCTGCATGGCTCTGCTGCACAGAGTCCCCATCTCTTTCCTCATAACGCTTGGCGTGGTGTTTTGCTCGCTCTTGAAGGTGATAAATGCAAAGCATCTCTGTCACTCCAGCACCAGGCAGCAGGACTCTGTCTTGTAGCACATGGTGTAAGCGATAAGCACATGCCCAGAACTGGTCCTCCAGGGCCTGCAGCTTGCCATGTACGCAGCTTGTGAGGATCGCTGTGACCAACTCATCGCTCCCACCAGTGGAAATATTAACAGCTGTTGAGAACTTCCTGTCACGGCTGTCGATGTCCCTCCATATAACAACTTTGACACCTGTGCTAACACAGTGCTTACTCAGCTGAGTGGCATATGTAACTGGAACAGCTCCTGTTGCATTAGCAAGAGCCCCGAAAATTGAGGCCTTCACTTTTTCCACCACAAGTATATGATGCCTGCAACAGTATAGAATCAGTTTCTCACTAACAAGCCCGCTGACTAGTATCACTTTCACCTCCAGGTTCAACAGAAGTGTCATAACATTTTCCATCCACTTTTCTTCTTTGCTTGAATCAGACAAATCTAACTGGTCATTTACAGTCTGGATACCTTTTGGCCTTTTAAAGCCAAGATGGCGATACGTGTCTGATAAATCTCCATCGATCAGAGCGACCCTTAACCACTGTTCCTTTAAGTGATGTGCTACTAAAGCCTGTTCAGCAGTTAGGAGAACAATGCAGCCTGGTACAACACATGCATTGTCCTCTGCTAAACCAGGAATCACACAAGTCACCACTTTAGTGACATCAAACATGAAACAGCCGACATCTTGTTGATTATTTCTGGACTGTATTCGGCCGGCCTCCACTACTAAGTTCATTGCATCGACACAACCATGACTCAGTCCCTCAGCGATGAGTGCAATGTCAGGACGCTCAGGCTGATGAGGCTGCAGTACTGAGGAGACATTTTCACACCTGGCTTCACAAAAATGTCTGCTGAGCTTTATTTTTCTTTGTCCAGTGCTGTTTAGAGTTTTATGACCAACATTTGTCCCTTGCAGGTGACGTGACGCCTGTGAAGCCTCCACAGCAGGTTTCTTTGACAGATGAAGTCCTGCAACATTAGATGTCACGGTGCAGCTGTCCAACTGCTCCACACCGAGACCTACAGTTGAGACACTGCATTTCCTGCAAACATCCACGCATATCTCCATTCCTTCAGACATGGCCGTGATGATGTTTGCCACTGAAATTCCTCTTTGAAGGCACTCCAGAGCAGCGTAACTCCAAGCTCCAGCAAGGAACAGCAGGCTTCCTGACCCAGTATGATAGACCTTCTGGTGGGCTTGAATAGTCTCATAAACCAGCTGACCAACAGCACAGGTCAGCTCCAGGTTCTCAAAGATGCGAAAACATGAGCAAACAAGAGCTGACTCCCTACTCATGTCATCTTGGATAAACTTGTATTTTTTATTGGGACCCAAAGAGGAATGTGTGACTCCTGCCAGCGCCGAGAGTTTCTGCAGTCCAACATGTTGTCGATGGTTTAGAATTGTACTGCCAAGCATTACTTGAGATGCCTGAAGGTTCAGTGGAGAAAAAAGAGGTTAATTTATTGTTGTTTTGTGTTCAAATTTAGTTACAATTACAAGCAGCTGTGGGAAGTGACTAAGTACAATTTCTTAAGTACTGAACATAAGTTCAAATTGAAGGTACTTTCCAACACAAAGAGGCTGGAACACATTACACCTGTGCTTAAATCACTGCACTGGCTGCCTGTGTGCCAAAGAATCGACTTCAAAATTCTACTACTTGTCTACAAAGCACTGAATGGTGTAGGGCCCAAATACATTTTAGATATGCTTATACAATATGAAACATCCAGACCCCTCAGGTCCTCAGGAAGAGGTTTACTCAGTGTTCCCAGAGTCAGAAATAAACAAGGTGAAGCAGCGTTTAGTCACTACGCTCCTCACTTGTGGAACAAACTTCCTGAAAACCTTAAAAATGCTGAAACACCACATTCTTTTAAATCAGGCCATAAAAGATTCTTATTTGCTCAGGCTTTCCTCTAGACAGCACACTTATTTTACTTATTTTATTTCTTCTATTTTTAATAAAGCTCTTACTATTTTTATTGTCTTTTTTATCCATTCTTAACTGCTATTTTATCTGCTTTATTTTCTGTTTTACTTGATTTGTTTTCAGTGTAATTCCTTTCTTTTGCCCTGTGAAGCTGTGAATTGCCTTGCGTCTGAACGGTGCTGAATAAATAAAATTGCCTTGCCTTACTTCATACATGTGATAATAATTATAATAATAGTAACTAAAAGATTCATGTATTATTATTATGTATTATTTGGAAATGTATACTTGCCTGAATTTTTTCTAAAAATAACTTTTCCCGTCATGAGAAAACTTTTTTTTTGTAGCTATAAACAGTAACGATAACCGTCACGACATGAACGCAACGGCTTCGCTCGTAGTACTGTTGGTAGTGTAAATTCTGAGCCGTGGATGAGTACGTGAAGGCGCGGTGCGCTCTGATTGGCTGCTGGTTTGGGGCCAAGCGGAGTTCAGAGCCACACGCTCGCTCTCCTTGTCAAAAGAAAAGGACTGAAGAAGAAGCGGTTTGTTGTCACCTCCGCTGTCCGGACAGCATGAACGAGCCTCTGCTGACTGAAAGGACACTTATAGTTTGTTAATCAATAAATATTTAGTCTGAAAAGCTAAAACAGCAGAGCCTCGAGGAGAAGTGCTGCTCGCTCGTTTTCCTCATCTGCTGAAGTGAGCTAGCTTAGCGTGCTAGCTTAGCAGGACGGCCACTCATCCGTGTCCGTCCGTGCAGGATTTTCTCGTCCGGAGCGAAGAGATCCACTCCGAGCTGCAACTCAACAGAGCTGGACTTTATTACACAATTGTAGTAACACATATTAAGTCCAAACTCGGCTTTTGCACGCGAAATTTCGACACAACTGCAGCAATAAACATCCTGCAAAACAAGGAAGTCTGAATGAACTTTGCTGCTAGCCCGCTAGCTAACACCTAGCCAGCCGTGCAGCTGCATTGCCTCATTGTGCTGCTCGTTGGGTCGGTGCAGCCTCTTCGCCCGTCCTGCAGGGCTTGCATTGGTCGGTGGCCGGCCTCCGGTGGTGTCCCCCGACACACAGCCTCACATCTGCCCGCTTGGAAAGGATCAAACAGACGCTTCGGAGATGATTCCCGACAAAGCGCCCAAGGAAGACGTCTTCCACGGATCCGAGGAGCTGAAGAAGGAGGCTCACATCCCCAGCTTTGAGAAGTACAAAGAGCTCTACTTGAAGTCCATAGAGAATCCTGATGGTAAGTCCGATTAATAGTGTTTCAATCAATCAAGCAGAAGGTGTGAGTTTTTATATTTAGAGCTCTGAAATGTGATGATTCCTTCAGTATTCCTCATCTTACATAACAATAAACTGATTATCTCTGGATTTGGACAACTGGAAACACCAGTTCTGGCTTCTGCTGTTTTCTGTCATTTTATAGACCAAACAATTTTACAGAGAAGTAGTTGGCAGGTTAATAAGTAATGAACATGTTATTTGCAGCCCTGCAGCATATTTTTTAATTCAACATTGTGTTAAAAAGTGAGAGGCGGCCTGAACTGAGGGGGTCACTTCTGGTTTCTGGTGTGAACAGAAGAACCTCTGATGGTGTTTGATGCAGGTGGGAACTGTAAGATGTAGATCCCGGCTTTTTGTAGTTCACGTGAAGTTAATCATAAACAGAAAAAGTCATAAAAGTCTCATAAAAGGAAATTTCCAAGAAGGAAACCTTGCAGAGAGACGATGATAAATGAGGTTGAGCTGTGAATAAATGTTGTGAAATCTCAACGTTGGAGTTAATTTTAGTTTCGTTTCAGGTGTTTGTTGAAAGAAGAGGTGAATCATTTCTAATGTTTTCAGTGGAAGTTTAAAACCTCTGAATAACTGAGTGCCTGATCACATTTTCACTGAAGCACAAAGAGAGAAATGTCAAATTTAGGTCAAATTACTTGTGTTTGTACATGCAGTTTGCAAAATAAATGTGATGTAATGAAATCTGAAACAGATGTGACGACAGTAAAAATCCTGACTGGATTCGTCAACTGACAGGAACTTCATGGCTTTTATTTTGAAAACCAGCTCATCTTCTCCAATGTGAGGATTTTCTTCTTCGTTAAGTTTTAAATAAACAACTTATTGGTTTGGAATTGGTAAAAAAAAAAAGACATTTCAGTAACTTCTGGCACTTCAGAGACCAAATTATTAACTGATTAACTGAAAAAATCATCTGTGTGATGATAAAAAAAACTGTCGGCTGCAGTCTGAGTGTCGATGACATTTATGACATGTGATGAAATATAACTCCGACATTTGAAAGGTTAATCTGTTCATTGATTAACTGCATAATTAACTAAAAGTTTAATCTTTAAACATGCAGATGCTGCCTGAATTTTTTTCCCCTGAGAGTTTTGACACAGTTAATTAAAAACACAGAACAGCCTTTAATGTAGCAGCATGAGGGTCCTGAATGACGGACACGAGCGTCTTCTCAATGCCACGTTCATGAACGTTTGTCTCTCTGGTCGTTTCCGTCCGTCCCGCAGAGTTCTGGGGCGACATCGCCAAAGACTTCTTCTGGAAAACCAAACACACGGGTCCGTTCCTCGACTACAACTTCGATGTGACCAAAGGAGAAATATTCATCAAGTTCATGGAAGGAGCCTCCACCAACATCTGCTACAACCTGCTGGACCGCAACGTCCACGACAGGAAGCTGGGCGACAAGGTGGCCTTCTACTGGTGAGTGTGTGTGTGTGTGTGAGTGAGTGTGTGTGTCACAGCCTTATGGTTAAACACACACACACAGGGATGAAAGGCCCTTGTTGTGGTCAGAGATTGAGGCTGTTTGTTTGTTTTCCAGCAGGTGGTTTCAGGTGTTCTGGTGTATCTTTTGGCTGAACTCTTCTTCTTCTCTCCTTCAGTTTCACGTCTTCATTCACAGTTTCACAAACTCGACAGGATGCGAACGCTGAAGTTTTGTGTTCTCGTCTTCTTTGATGGAGCAGATCGAGTCCACCTTGTTAAGTTTTTCTGAGTTTTACTTCTTTCTGGTAAAAGTGACAGTGGGATTAGAGAAGTTGTGAAGTGAGACGACGACGAGAATTCAGCTGTTAGCAAACATCTGCACACAAACAGCGTCAGACAGTTTCATGATGCTCACGTTTGTTTTATGTCTGAATTAATGTTTTTCATCAGTGACTTCTTACAAAACTCATCCTAACCCGCCTTTAAAAAAACTTTGTATAAATTTGGTTTAACTTAGTAGTTTTTATGAATATTTGTGTTGAAAATGAGGCAGAACAAAGCAGGAAGGAGGGAGAGAGAAGAGAGAGAGGAGGAGAGAGGAGGAGTGATGAGACAAAGGAGGGAGGAGGACTGCAGCTCCATTCATTCGATCTGTCGGCATTCAATCCTGTTATTGTGTTCACAGAGGCCACCCCCCTCACACACACACACACACACACACACACACACAGAGGAGGAGGCTTTAAATACATCAGTGACCTCCTTTAAACACACTTTCTCTTGTTCCGGAGGAATGCAGGGACGAACCTGACACACTCAGTCTCACTCAGATCAGAGACCAAAGACTGATCACAACTATCGTCATGAAGTATTTATTGATCCTATTTCCAGTGAGAAAATACAGCAGAGTTGATTATTAACCAAACACTCATTGAGTTGTGTGAGTTTTCAGAGCAGCACTCAGCTGTGGGTTTTTCAGACGTTGCCTTCGCTGCATGTCCGGGGTTTTCGGACTTCAGCTGCAGCCGCAGTTCATCTCTTTCAGAAGCAGCTGCTTCACTGATCATATGCAGTAATATGAACTTTATCATCAGCTGTAATCGAGTTTTTTAAGTTTTCAGGACAACGTGAAGCGTTCCTCCGTTCTTCCATCACTTTCTCCTGAGCTGCACTTTGGTCCTGATGTCCTGCAGCTCTTCTGTCTGCAGCATCACTTTTCTTCCTTCTCCTCCCGTCTCTTTTCACTCTCTTCTCTCTCTCGTCGTTCCTGTTGCCTCCGGTCACTGATGTGTCCTGATATGAAGGCTGAAGCCACAGAGATGAATGCAGTGGGACGACACAGAGCTCTTTACAGCGGGTTCATTCGGGGGGGGGGGGGTGAGACTGAACTGTGGTTATAAACACAGCTCAGATGACTTTAATCTACAGGCAAACATTTAAAAAGCACCTGAGCAGTTCAGCCTCCGTGTTCGCTCTTTTCCTCTACGAGTTAATTATTTGCCAACAAAACTGTAAAATGTTCACCACAGTTTCCAGAAGTCCAAGTTGATGTCCTCAGGTGGCTCGAACCGAGTCGGAAAACCAGAAAGAGTTTGATTCATGACATGCATGAATGTTAGAGAAGCGAGAGACACTGAGTTTTCTTTCCTCTTTAGTTTCTCTGTTAATCAGTGAAATAGATTCTGTGGTCTATGAGAGTGAAATAAAGGAGTAAATAAATATTTAACCAGCAGCTCAAATCCTAAATGATCTGATCTCTTTAAAACGTGACAAAGAAAAGCCGGATTCATGCACCTGTTTGTAGCTCGAACCTGTGAATGACGTCTTTCCTTAAAACACGATCAAACAGCTCATGTTTTCAATGATTTGTTGTCGATTGAGCTTCTGGTTACAGTTTAAGTCCAAAGTTGTGCAGAATGAAGGTGAATAATTAAATGTAGCAGCTCCTCTTCAGCAGCAGAGTGAAGAGTTGATGTTTAAATGAATCTTGATTTAATAAAAATGCAGTCTGACTGGGTTTAACTGGATGTTTAACATGTAACCAGCCAGTTTTACTGGTGAAACGTTGAACACAGGAGTCTCAGCTCTCTGCTGTGAAGGACAACATGTGCAGTCTCAGTGTTAATAAAAATAAAGAAAATGACTGAATTTATTTCTTTGATTTAAAATCAAGAACAGACTAAAATACACAGACGACTGCGTTTGACTGAAGCTCAGAGGAAGTTCACCACCAACAATCATCAGGGCTACGGCCATTTCCTCAGACTGAAGGACAGACAGGCAGGCAGGCAGGCAGGCAGAGAGACAGGCAGGCAGGCAGGCAGGCAGAGAGACAGACAGGCAGGCAGGCAGGCAGGCAGGCAGGCAGGCAGGCAGGCAGAGAGACAGACAGGCAGGCAGGCAGGCAGGCAGGCAGGCAGGCAGACAGCTGGAGCTGCTGGAGGTGGTCGGTTTCTTGCTGCTTCATTTTTAGTGACGTCCTCATACAAAAGAAGTTGTGTTTGTGTCTGATAGTAAGAAACCTCCCCCCCCGCCCCCCCCCCACCCACAC
>JAQMCX010000058.1:22625016-22643798 GCA_029814765.1 Acanthurus leucopareius | reverse complement strand
GGTTTACTCAGTGTTCCCAGAGTCAGAAATAAACAAGGTGAAGCAGTTTTTAGTCACTACGCTCCTCACTTGTGGAATAAACTTCCTGATCACCTTAAGACTGCTGCAACGCTACAGTCTTTTAAATCAGGCCTTAAAACATTCTTATTTGCTCAGGCTTTCCACTAGATAGCAAACATATTTTTCTTATCTTATTTCTTCTATTTTTAATAAAGCTCTTACTATTTTTATTCTCTTTTTTTTATGTATTCTTAACCGCTATTTTATCTGCTATTTTATCTGCTTTGTTTTCTGTTTTATTTGATTTGTTTTTAGTGTAATTCTTTTCTTATGCCCTGTAAAGCACTGTGAATTGCCTTATGTCTGAACGGTGTTATATAAATAAAATTGCCTTTCCTTGCCTTTTCCTATTGATGCTTTATACAATTACTTACTTCAATTTCAGAGAGGAACATTGGATTTCACTACATTTATGTGACATCCATAATAACATGATACCCAGTAGATTATGATATTAGATAAAAAACATGTGACCAGTGTAGAAAACATGCTTAAACATTTAACAATATAATATAGCAGAGTAAAATTTTGAATGCATTTCTTTCTCTTTTTACTAAGAGTACATTGTTGTAGCCTATTACACCCAGGTTCATGAGCTCATGTATTTAACCACTGCTAACAAATCTGACTAACAACATGGATGCATCTGCAACTACTAAACTCCTTAAAATAAAACCGTAAAACACTTTTAAAAAAGCACCAAAACATCAGGAGGGACAAGTGAGACAACTCAACAGACTTAAGTTAGCCAACTCACCACACAAACAGAAGCTTACAAGCTAATCTAACAAGCTAATGTCATATGAAAATTACTTTACCTCATAATCAAATCTCTCCATTACGGAGGCTAAAGTGGAACACGCAGGGATGTCTCCAACAGATGCTTCTGCAAAATGATAAGTTTCTATCCATAAAAATAATAATGTAACTTTGATTTAGTGATGTATTGTTTCTGTTTCAACTGTCCAGCTCTTCTGCTCACCGCTTACTCACTACGCATGCGCTTAGTGTCCTGGTTGCTGAGCGACAAGAAACTATCCCAACCATTGGTGGACACTGTTATAACCCGCCTATTCATTCCTGCAATTGGACAATATATTTGCGTCACGGTGCTTTCATAGTTTTGATTGGCTATATCCCACGTCATTCGAATTCAGCCGTTGTTGCCTGTTTGTTGACATCCATTTTTTTAACTTAGCATTAACGTCCCTTTCTGACTCGTTAATAACAATGGTAAACTTTTTACATAATTGTCCAATATGAAATGCACGACGCTTTTATACTGAAAATGAACCGTTGATGATGTTTTTTTAGCCTGAAACTAGTTCCTGTTTGGTATTTTAGAGCAGTATGGAAGCTAAAGTTAGCTAACTAGATAGCACGGCACACACAGTTGACTTTACATGCAAAAACATTAACTTTGGGGTTTTGAAGCTCCACGTGCTTACTAATAACCTCGTATAAAGTAGCAACCCCTTAATGTCTGCTTCTTTTTAGGCTTCAGGTTACCGAAAACCAACTTCTTCGGCTAGCCAAAGGAAAAAGACAAGTCCCAAAGTCGATCTGACTGAAGAGCAAAAGCAAGAAATTAAGGAGGCTTTTGATCTCTTTGATACAGACGGAACTGGAACGATAGATGTTAAGGAGCTGAAGGTTTGTTTATGCTTTAGCGTTAATATGCTTTGAATTATATTTGCTATGCATGTACAGTATGGATTAACAAATACCTTGAACACAAGGCCACAGCAGCCTGAGATCTTTTGTGTATCTGTATCACAGGTTGCCATGAGAGCTCTTGGTTTTGAACCAAAGAAAGAAGAAATCAAAAAGATGGTTGCAGACATTGATAAAGAGGGCTCTGGAACAATTGACTTTGGTGATTTTCTCAGTATGATGACAGTGAAAATGGTGAGTGTGGTAAAGCTGGTTGACAAAACCTGAAAACCTGTTGGAAACTGAAAAATGTCTAAAACAACAGTAACCCAGAAACACATTTTCCTCTAAAGGTTATCTGTGATGTAGTTTTTCAACATGAATTCATGCAAACCACACGTTGAAGAGTCAGAACAAGTGCACTGAGCTATAGCTGCAAAAACTGTAAATTTGTAAAACTGTAAAGGTGTATTACAAAGCTATAATCTACAATTATCTGTTTGTCATGTCACCATTGTTAATAGAGTGAAAAGGACTCCACAGAGGAAATAATGAAGGCATTTCGGCTGTTTGATGACGACTGCACGGGCAGAATCTCTTTCAAAAACCTGAAGCGAGTTGCTAAGGAGCTGGGTGAAAACCTCACAGATGAAGAATTACAGGTAATGTAGTTGGTAATGACATGCTGTCTCTTTCTCTCTGCCTGTCTGTCTGTCTCTCTCCCTCTCCTTCTCTCTTTCTGTCTGTCTGTCTGTCTCTCTCTTTCTCTCTGTCTCTCTCTCTTTCTCTCTGTCTGTCTGTCTCTCTCTTTCTCTCTGTCGGTCTGTCTCTCTCTCTTTCTGTCTGTCTGTCTGGCTGTCTCTCTCTCTTTCTCTGTCTCTCTCATGTTCGTTGTGAATAACAACGTGTCTGTTACTGCCCCCCCCCCCCAGCTGCCTTAAGTTTCAGGGTTTTAATAAGTCTTTAAAGTTTGGAAAGTACTTTTTTTTCTATGTGTAGTAAGATGCTTTGATTCAAATTTACTCTTTGAAAATGCTTTACTTTCAACAAAATCTGCTGTTTTCCCTTTACAACCACTTATATAAGCCAAAAATGTTTTATGATTTGAATATTTGAAATTAAAAGGCCCCATCAACTGTCTGTTTCTTGTCTCCTGGCATTAAATAAACAAATAAATCATCAAAACCTCTAAGATGAAGTATAAAAAGCTGTTGAAAGCAACAAGGTGACAATATACACTGACTGCCATTAGAATTAAGTAAACTTAGATTTTTGCACTTGCATTTGTGTTGTAACTACTAAAGTGTAATAATAAAGGCCTAGGTTTTATGTACCCTGAAGGTTAAGGTGCTTGAAGAATATTTGAATTTTACTCTTAAAACGGCATATGTACCCTGAAGGTTGACCACCACAAATCATTGTTACCCTGTGACGAATGTCCAACCTCGTTTTTAAAATCATTCTGGAAAACTACTCTTACTTTTGATGATAGTGAGTAGTTTCAGGGATATGCGAGTTTCTGATGTTTTACCTTGGCACGAAATGTTCACTAGATATGTTAAATGCACTCTTCATATGGAACATGATGCTGTGTATGTAGGAACCAATATTCTGTCCACTGGTTGTGATAGACTGTTTTTCAGAAGGTAATTTTAAGTGAATAAAGAAAGTTGTTTACCCAGAGAAGTAAGGGGCTACAGAAAATGTAATATGAATGCTCTTACGCCTCCATGCGCCTGTTCCTCTTCTGTCATCTTCCAGTTCCCTTTAAGTCGTTACGTTCTTACACGTTAGTTAAAAAAGACACATCATTGTTGTTTCTGGCTGGTTATTTGTGAGGAACCTCAGCACTGAAATGCTTTTTATAAGTGATGTAGTCAATCCAAGGGAGAGTGAGGGTATTTCCGTTTCTAGCACATGTGATTAATGAAGTATAGCTTTCAGTGCTTGTTTACTTGTGACTTTTTCAGTCTGAAGTGCAGTAGCTTTTGTTTTTTTTTATCCATTTTAGGAAATGATTGACGAGGCAGACCGGGACGGAGATGGCGAGGTCAACGAGCAGGAGTTCTTGAGAATAATGAAGAAGACCAACCTTTATTGAACTTGTTGGATGTTTAAGTCTTGATCTAGGAGCTTTTTTTTTTTTAAGATTCACCTTTTGGGACATAGGCAGATTGTTTAGGGTGTAAATACATATTTTAACATTCTGTATCTTTGCACAGATTTTTCTACAATGCGAGACAAATAAAATATATTTCATTGTATTTCATTTGTCTGTTTTTTTACTTTTACACTTACCTTAGTTTTTCAGTGTCAGTTTTGTACATGAAGTGCATGTAAATGTGCTGTGTCAAATTTTAGTTTAGTGTTGAGAAATGCTCCTCTTAGATCCAGAATCTCTGTATCTGAACGCTCGTCTGTACCTGCAGAGGTAGAAACGTTGTGGTCTTTCAGGTCTCGGTGAGGTTGATCTCAGAACACAGTGTGCTGCAGTACAGCAGTGCGTGTCGACAATGGTCAGATGTCGGGGAGCAGACAGTGAAAGTTATATGACTAAGTTGCTGTCGACTAACCATAAATATATTACTGTATATGACAAGTGTGAAGTTCAGATGAGTAACTTAGTAAAAGTCACTCTCACTTCATGTTTTGAGTAACTGAACCAAGTCATACAGTATTCTGACAAAGATACAGTACGACTCTGTCTTACCTACATGTTCTGATCTTCTTATAGGAAAGACGCTCCTGCTGATTAATTGTTATATACAGCGGAAGTCTGGTTTTGACCAAAACGCAATACCTTGTTAAAATAAACAGGATACTGTAGTGACGTGTTTTTTTCCGAGCCGTCAGACAGCTGTCTATTATTTTAGGATGCTTGCCACTGATTGTGAAAGTTCGATAACCTGTTCTAGACAGCGAAGGAACATCAGGTGGAAAATATGAAAAGGTTTGTCCCAAGATGAGAAATCCGTTTTATGAAATATATTCCATAAATAAATTACTTAACTGTGTCAAAAAGAAAAATGTACATTTAAATAATCTTAGATTAGCATTCAAAGGTTGGGTTCAGGAGATGTTGAGGATACTTGAGAACTTTTTTTTCTTTTGGAATTGTGTGAATTCCTACAGCAATGAACTTTTCTCTAAATTTAATTTAATTTTTATTAAATTTACCATATTTTTTTAATTGAAACAAGAACCCGAGGTTTAATTTTAATAAATTAAACCAAATTAAAACAGAATATGAATTTTCTACAGATTTTTTTTTTTTTTTTTTTAATGATTCTGCTCATCTGTTGAGCCCAAAGACTTGGGATTGATACAGATGAGCCAAAGCATGAGGCCGGTATTTCAAAGATTTACTTCATGTTACCACCTATGACTCAAACCCGTCCACCCTTTCTAAGTTCAAAGCAACCCCACATACCAGGTGAGAGCTAAAAACAGTGCTGAAACTTGCTTGGTGGACACAGACAAGTACAATTTGGCACCTTTGTGAATTATGCCGTGATATTACGGAAGTCCTTTTAGAGCTTTCTGGAGCCATTGTTCACTGTCAGAATTTAACTTAAGTCAGTTTTCAAACTCTTCGGGATCTCAAAATGTAATTTTCAAGCTTAAATGTGCAATGACTTCATGGTTTCATCAGCAGTATGGTGCAAAAATCACCACATTTTAGAGCCCCTCTTTCAAAAACCATTAATATTAGGTTTGATAAGGAGCTTCCAAATTCACTGGTGTTTTAAAACCTTAAATGTTTGAACCAAAAGCCATTTTAAACTCATCAGTTTTGACATTAAACAGCATGGATCAGTTATTTTGGAAGAGTAGGTGTTGTTCTAACAGTGGATGTTTGATTTTAGAGCAAAACTTTCCAGTTGGAGTTGGATGTTTTCGCACAGTGGCAGTTTCATGGCCTTTAATACGTTCACAGCCCCTCAGCTGAGTGTTATTCCCCTGCTGCTGTGGTTAAACAGCATTCTGTTCAATACTCCCACTGCTCCGCTGCTCTTAGTCTTTTCCCTTAAAATGAACAATTTCCAAAACAACAAAGCGCTGCATGTCTGGCTGTTGCTGGTAAAAGATGATTATGTTTTTAACCCTTAAAGGTCAGGAGTGTTTCACCATTATGTAGGCAATCTGTTTCTTACAAGCCCCTTTTTTATTAAGACAAGCTGACGACAAATAACCGTCATTGTGCCCAGAAGAAGCAAAGAGTAACTGCACCAGTGGTATGTTTGTCTCTTAACCCTATATTTGTGAAATAGGCTTTATAGCTACATAACTGACTGATATTTAGGTTTGATTATTTAACGTTGATCTATCTTAACAGTTTGATAAGAAAGCTACTGTTTCTGAATTCCCTTTGGTGGTGTTTATGTAGTCATTTTAATCTAATCATTGTTTTTCAGACATTCCATTCATTAGTTTATTGTGTTTATGTGCCAGATGTTACAACCAGTTAGCATGCTTTGTTAGCATCTCCTTTTTATTCCAGTACAATGTGGAGGAACTTGTTAAATGAACCTTTATTATCCCAGAGCTAAAAGCTGTAGTGCTATGGAGATGCTAACAAAGAAATGTGTCAGTTCATATCTTTTCTATTCTTCATTCTCCTCCCTTTTATTTGTTTTACTGTTGAACACCTGTCTCATTTACCTGTATCACATTTTTAATGCTCAAGCTATCTAGGGCGTTTATTTCCACCGTTAAACCAGCCACCTTCAAACACGTGGGTAGATCAGGTGTGGATGGCCGAGGGAAAAATGAAAAAACATCGTCACCATGGAGCATTTTTGAGTCAGATTGTATTTTGGTGCAACCTGAAGTTAAGAACATCCTCTCAGGTTTAGGTTTTAGAATCCAAATTAGATATTTTAATGTAAGGACAGCAGGAAAAAAACAGTCAAACATGAAAGGTCAGAATCTTCAATTTTTCCAGGGGACTGACTCTGTGGAATCTGCGAAACAGCACATTTGGATGTGAATGTTAAAATTCTACAAAGTCTGCAAAATTATTTGCAAAATAAGTCGACACCTTTGTTTTTGCCAGTTCTCTTTCTGGTAATTTGGTTAATTTGAGCTGATGAGAACTTAATTTAAATATCTAAGTCTCAGTCCTCTTCCGTGTAATTTACATAGTGGTTTAACAAGACTTAAATCAGTCAGCAGCCGTGGTTGGAGCTGCTGCTCATAATATGACAAATACAAGTATAGAAATGGCAACATTTCATCTTTTCTTTTTTTTTTATTTAGTCTGACAAGCAACCCCCCCCCTTCCCAAAAAAAACAACAACAGCAGGGAACTCATTTTAAAATGAAAGGAAAAGAAGAAAAGAAAAGGTGCAAAATTTACTGTTAGCCCTTCAAAAAGGTTTTGACATCTGATTTCCAGTGGCCCTCATAGCAGTCGATGCTATTTTTCAAAAATTTTTTCTGTGTTTTCAACAAATAGATTAACTGTGGAAAAGGATCCAGACAAGCTCATCCTGTTATGTTAAAATTACATATTCATATGCCATAAAACTCTCACACAGCTAAAAAAAAAACCAAACTGTCAGGTTAACACATAACTCTGATTGCACCTTAATGCGACGATTATCATGCCATAAACTTTACATGCTTGCTGAGATAAAGGAAAAGAAACTGTGGGCGAGATCACACATTCAGAGAAGAAATTAAACAAATTATTTTCCTGAGAAGTTTTATCAGATCACTTTTATAAGTTACTGAATTACTGCTGTCAATTCAGCACTTTGTGTTTTTTTCCGGTGACAATCAGTTAAAGACTGATGTATAATTAAAACAAAAAAAGTCATAACAGAGAACGAAAAGACATAAGAAAGGCTTTTGCTTGTCGACAGTCGGCCTGGTTGGAATCGAAACATCACCTGCCCCGCACTTCGCTGCTGTGGAGCTGTTTTTTTTTTTTTTTTTTTTTTTTAAATAACATCTGAGCAACAGCTGGAAACAGCTACTTAATGCACCAGGCAAAGGCTGATGGTGAATAACCACCCTGCAGGATTTTTTTATTTTAAACAGCACTATTGGTATGATCTTTTGCATTCAGTATTGATGGCTGAAAAAAAAAAAATCATCACTGTACAATGCAACAACATAAACAAGCTGTGTCATTACTGTTGCAGTGCTGGTGGAGAGGACTAAAAGAGGCGATCCCCCACCCACACCCTCTTCATACTCTTCCTGTACACTTACGGTAATATCAAGCTCACTCACTTTCCTCAACCACTAAAAATCACCCTCATTTGGCCTTGTTGCAACTCTCTAAATGTTATTTAAATAACAGAGGATTTCATATTAATGCAAATTAAGCAGACTTTTTATCATTTAGGTAGTTGCAATATGGAAACTATGTGTGTACGAGTATAAACAATAAACTTTCAACCTCGCACCCACTCGCCCCGGAAATGCCAGCTGTTTACGAACGGGAGACCGCAGTGTAGGAAATCATACTACTGCAAGTGGGTGTAGGAAGTAAACTACATAAAAAAATAAATCTAAACAAAGTACCTGATTGTGAAACAGTATGAAAGTTTTAAAGTCTCAACAGTTCAAATAAGAAAAGAAAGATGACTAATATTTCTTTTAAGCCGCCCACACACACACAAACACACGCATGCATGCACACACAAACATACATGCACACACCAGAGCTGGACAAATTGCACATTTTCAGTGCACTTGACATTTTTCAGTCATGCACTTTGTTTTAATTAAATGGTGCAGCAACCCCCACTATGAGAGGCTTTACATGAAAACCAATGTGGTTTTGATCGTATTAGTGATATGGTGTTTACATGGAAAAGGATTATTCATATCATTCTATACGTGATCATAACAGTAATCACAGTAAAACAGTGATCATCTGTCTGCAAATGTGTCGTCTCTCTCACCATCTCCTGCCCAACAGAGAATGTCCAGAAAACCAGGATTATGACGTTCACATGCAATGGTTTCCTGGTTTCTGATTGAGTAACATATCCAGGTTTCTTAACATCAGGAGATGCTGTTTACATGTGCAAAACATGTTCAGGATGCTCCAAAACTCCACCATTGGCTAAATAAACACACTGTGAAAACTCAAAACAAAATGACATCATCGCAATATGACCAAGTGACAACTTCAAGTCAGAACAAAACAAATAAAATGATTTTGATGAGCAACAACTGTGGCTAAGTCGTGTGCACTGATAACAGAAGCTACGTAATAGCGAAAAACAGCAGAGTGGAAAACTAAACAACACAACAGATAACACAAGAGTCAAAATACATTCAAACTAAAGCTGCGGTGCTGTCAAGGTTTTCTGAACAAAGCACAAGAAACCACAGTGTCACAATATAACTGTTTAAGTCAATTCTGGTCTTTTATTGAAATGCTAAAAGCAAGTCTTTCATTAATCCTCTAAATGAAAGAGATTTGCTCTTAAAAAAGGCCTTTAAAACCTGTAATTTTGTTTCATTTTACTAAATTTTTAAAATCTATTTTTCTATATTCACGTAACTTTATCACTTTAACACTTTATCTTCAGAATTTTCTTTATTGATTAAAACTACTAAAACAATCAAGCTTTCATTTGTCATTTTAAAAACAAAGACTTTAGGATTCACGTTGCAGATCGAACACTGTTTTCTAAAAAAAACGGTAAACAGCCAAAGAAATATGGAGGAAAACACGCACACACACACTCACACGAACAAAAGACTGGCATTGCACGTTTCTAAAAAACTAAAGATGTGCTTCATATCAGTTTAATAAATCCTATCAAAGTGGCGCAGTTCAGATTAATGTTGGCTGACTTTTCTCATTAGAAGATGAAGGACAGAATGGTGGTGAGATTAGATTAGATGAGATTGCGTCCATGCAGCACAGCAGTGTTCGAGGAAACATCACGTTCATGTGTTCCAACCGCGTGTTTTTAACCCACATCTGGACGTTTTCAAGCTGTGTTTGTTGCGATAAAAATGCTAGTTAAGCTAAAATGTGACCTTTTCTAACAAAGTAGTTTTTGTACCTAAATCTAACCAGATCTCAACCACAGACACGTACAGTTTCAATGTAAAAAAAAAAAAGAGATAAGTTTCAATGTATCTGCGGTTTATAGAAACATAAAATGCACAGAGTGAACTAAAAGGTTTTCACGAGAGTTAGCGAGAGACAGCAATATGAAACAATACCTTTAATTTAAGTACAGATTACTTTGAGAATTTGGGATCATATAAGTACACAACTTAACAAAATATATAACAAAGATATAGAAGTTTTAGACACTTAAATGTCAAAAACAGAAATTACTGTCAGTTTAATGTTAAGGAAAAAAAATGTAATAAAAACAATTGAATAATAAAAAAATTGTTCCATTTTTTATAAGTTAGTGCTTTGGTTCACAAAAAGTATTTTACTGTCGTAACCATTTGACCTTCATCCATCAGTGTTCGCTTGTCTGAAGTTTAAAGTCACACTTTTTTGCACTGCGTTTAACACTCTGGCTGACCACAAACAGCAACTCTCACTGTGAAACATGTCTTCAACCCAAAGCGAGAGCTTTAGTCATCACCAAAAACATACCTCAGTGCAGCAGCAATGTTTCACAAAATTATGTGGAAAAATACATTAGCTCTTGGGTGCAGATGAGGCGTATGTGACGATTACATTTCTCCACCATGAGCTTGTGAAGAGACCGACAGTTACATGGTTAAACTACCCAAGGGTCACGATCACATGACGATTTCTTGTTCCACTCTCTACAAAGCCGGTTTGTTGGTTGCAACTTAAAGCTTCATAAGATTCAATTCAATCAAAATGACCCTTTGTGTAAAAATAAAACGCCATTATTGAGGACGATGTCAAAAAAAACTGTTTGACTAGTGTTTCTCCTGTTAAAGCGAGTAACCCTTATTTTTATTTATTTATTTATTTATTTATTTATGTTGGTTAACACCTCGGTTTATCACACTGACCCCTAAGAGCTGAAAATGTCAATAAATTGGGAAGTTTTTTTTGGGCCAGATGCTCTTCAGGTGGTGAAACTAAAAGAGAAAAAGTGAAATTGTGAAGGAGAATCAGGCAGATATTTTGACAAGACAACTCAGAAGTTGTCTTATTGAAGGGTTATGAACTGTCACATAAAGCATTTTTAAATTAAAGTTTTGTTTTTTTACCAATAATAAGACATTTTTAACAACTCTGAACAACTTTTATAAAGGGCGTGCAATAAAAAAGTAAGAGAATAAAAAAGTTTTAACACCTTTTGATCCACACATTTTTCATTTTTACTGCCTGTCTTTTTTTTTATCTCCCCCACTTTTAGTATTTGTTTCTAACTTTGCATGGATTTTCCTTTTGTGGCATTGTGCTCATTTTGACAAAGCTGCTTAGTAAGATTTTGATGCAGACACGCACACACACTCACACACACACACAAGCCACAGGTGGATTACAAGGGGTTCCTTGATGGTAGCCAGCTGAGGAAAATTCATTTGAATCTTAATTCTACCTGAGGACACATTTTCCCTTTAGTAAGTGCATCATAGAAGGGACTCCTGATAGGATGGGAGCAGCCCCGATGATGCACCTCTCAGACCAGCCGAAGCCCCCACCCACCTTTTCCCTTACGCTGACAAAGAGAGAGAACAGACGAAAGGGGTTTTCTCTCTCAGTCTCACTTCCTCTCCTCTGGTGAAAAGACAGATGTAAAGATTGTGTGTGTGTGTGTGGAGGGAACGTGTGAACTCACACTGACGGGGCCGACTGACTACATGCTGTGTGAGCTGGTTGTGTATATGGACTTGCTGACTAACAAATGCTGCCTCCTATATTTCCAAACCGTGTAATAACCTATTAATACACACCAGAGTTGATGACCATCACATAAAAGAGATTTTTCAGTTTTATTTCCATAAAAAATTCCATTCTGCAATTTTTTGCTACCTGAGCTCAGTGGTTAAGAAAAGCCATTTTGTGTAGGAAGTGTGCGTCTGTATCAAACTCTAAAGATTTTAAAGACTTAAAAAGCTCTTAACTAAGACACACTGATTCCATTTCTTTTCCTTTAATTCTTTTTCTGTTTCTTTCAGTTTTTTTGCAATTCACACAATAGTAGTGGAAATGCCAACTGTAACTTCAAATGGTCATTACTGCGTGAAGGACTGGTTGCAGGCAGGGTTGCAAAAGACGTCTCGCTGCAACAAAGCATAGAAAAAACAAATACATTTAATTTAACCCTTCGTGAGTGTCATCCTTTTGCAAATGGCAATTATGAACTTTGCACTCACTCATGGCAAAGTTGTACAGCTTTGCTCAGTTTGATTTGCTGATTAACTGACCGACCAGCATAACGTGGCGTTTGGTCGCCTTTATTTCAAAGCTGTCTCTGTTTTAGCTTTTCGCAGCTGTTTCATGTGTATTTCTAATTGGAGATCAATAAAGTATCTATCTGTCTGTCTATCTATCTTTCTATCATGGTTAAAATTCTGTCGTCCGCAATCTGTTTCAAACTAACACTTGGAGAAGTGTACAGAGTTACATGATTGTTCTTTCTGTGGAGGAATAATGTGTGAGTCTAACGCAGTATGAATTTATATTTTAGAAAGCAGGGGATTGTATGAACTTTATTTTGATATCTTTATTCAGATATGTAGGTACAAAGTTAGAGGAAACATCTCCTATTCTAAGCCCCCATCCCATCCCATCCCATCCCATCCCATCCCATCCCAGTCCTTCCCAGGTCAATTTACATATAGTCCATCAATATAAACAATAAGAGGGGAGTAAAAATGAGAATCATGCTATTTAACTTAGTAATCACAGCCTGGAAATATACCATATAGACTAGAGTATGCTTAATTTACTTACAATGAAAGTCAACATCAACTGGCTTTGCTAGTCTGCTCACAAACGTTTGCTTGTTAATTGGCCAGGATTTGGCTGTGATGGCAGCGTGTTTGCTGAGGAGCTCAGCCAAAGAGTTGGCTCTTCTAAGTCTAATTTGGCTTTTAAATTATGTCATTATTTCAACTTCCCTCTTCTTGATAGGTAAATTTGGTCATATTTAACATCCAAATCTCTGGTAGTGGCAGTCTTGTGAAAAAAAAGAAAAGAAAAAGGCAGAATTCACATTTGAGTGTTTTTGTTGTTTAATATGGTCAATGAAACAAACATTTCAGCTTTATCGCTTCATCAGTGCGGTCAAAAATACAGATATGACAATACAAACAAGCAACGTTCAAACAACAGTTGGTAGCGAGAGTACATAATTGTGTCATGGGATCATTACCTTTAAAGAATAGAAACAGTCTGTCTTAATAAAAGAGGCACCACCTCTACACTCAAAAACAAAAATGAGCAGTGTTACCATCTGACCGGTAACTGGCATGTTAAACTGGTCCATCTCAAAGCACAAGAACACAAAACATTTATATTTAGTTAAGTGATATATTACCTTGTTAGTGTTTAAGTTTTATATGAGTGCATAAAAATACAGGAAAGTGTAAAAATAGCATTTTTCTTATTCATGTTAAAAAAGGAATAAATGGAAAATAAAACCAAACAAGGCAAATAAAATTAAAAAAGCCAAAAAACATGAGCACAGAGAAACTTAGGACAACAGATTAAATAAGATCAAAAAAGGTTTAACTGTGACTTTAAAGTTTAAAATAAAAGGATGAAACAGTTTTTTTTTTTTTAGCAAATCTCTGGATTTGCAAGTACCTTAAAAAATGGATCTTAGGTCATGTTACAGTGTTACAATTCCATTGCAAGACTTTGAGACATAAAGTGCTTACAATAAGCAAATCACAGCTGATGAGTCGCTTAAATTTACAGAGTCGACTCATACCTGTCATGCCCACTGAACACATTGAAAAAAATACAAAAAAACGATGATGATCTCAGTAACAAATACAAAAAAAATTTCTGCTTGACACTTGAAGATGCTATGAAACGGGAAAGTGGAGTAACCTGACATTTTGACATATTAAGTCACCACTGTAGTGTGGGCTTTCACGTGAAACAACAGGTCCAGAAAGACAGAGAGTATCCTCAGTGTGTTGCCCTTACTGCCCGAATGCAGTGAAGTTCACTGACATTATGCAGTCCAATTGTTTGTGTTCACAGGTGCAGCCGTGAGATCATAAAACTGAGGGGGAACGCTGATTTTAACGAGCATTTCAACATCGTGAAAATGCCTTACCTTGACTGCAACTGTTAACTAAGGGTTTGTTGATGATTTTAGAGACTGATATTTTAAATATGATGCCAATAAAGTGACATTTAAAGTGTCCCTGTCATTTCTTTTTTATTTTTTGAGCTCAATAATAGTGGATTTAATTAGAATACAGATGCAGTCAATGGGACATTATGTGTAAACGTTCTTAATTTGCATTGCGGTGATACTGAAAGACAAAATTAAATGCTTTTGTATGTTATTATCCATTTATTTCATAGTTACAAAATGTCTTTTACATGAATGCATAATGCAAATCTCTGAGATTAACCTGCTTATTAACTCAGACAATAATGAATCATCCCCCTGGACACCATCAATGATTCATTCAAGGAACTTTCAGTGTATAACCGCATGTTTCAGTGTATATGGGTGTTTTTCTCTGGTCAACCGTGACAGGAGGGAACTTGCTTGTTTACACTTCCTAATGGCTTTATTTTAAAAAATTGTTTCAAAAATGGACTGTGCTGTCGTCAGTGACTCTAATATGACCACAGTTTCGGGGTAAGCCCAACCAGGCTTGCATGAGAGAACTGATAACACACTTTCTGCTTGTCTTTGCAAATGACAGTAAGAGACATTCTCTAGTCAATAAGTAACAGGGAAATGAAAGAAGGTTAAGTATCAGTCTATGAGCCCGTTTTATAATAATTTGGCCATATTCTTTTAAAGTTTCTAAAGTTCCTCTTTGTTAGAGACAATATAATCTCTCATCTCTAGTTCTTTGGGCTCACGATTAGTACTTGAAAAGGATTTCCTGTTGTCGCAGCAGGTTCTGTGTGTTTGTGTAGGTGGCCATGATGCAGTGAATGCATTCAGGTTGTCAATACCACACCTACGAAGACTACCTATGACACGGTATAGCTAGCTCCACTGATTCAAAATGAAAATGGGAAGTGCCGTCTTCCTGTCGTTTCCTGTCGGGTGCACTCAAACAAGTTTACATTCACACACTTGTATCTATAGGCCCCACGCACGCGCGCCTGACGCCACTCTCGGATCACGTAGTGGTGACTGCCAGTGGAAAAGAAAATTTCATTACTCACAGCAGTTTCTGCAGCTTTCCAACTCTCTGCAAGTGGTTTTCCTGTGTCCTCAAGGATAAGTATAAAAAGGTAAGCGACACAACTGTCTGCATTTCCAGAAAATCTTCAGAAAAGCGTCTTTTGGTGATCTGGTGCCTTGTGCTGACACTGAGAATATGAAGCTGGTTGTGATTTGCCTTTTTGCAGTTTTCTACTCATCTTTGGCCGTCCCTTTGCTAAACACAGACAAAACACTGCAGAGGAGAAAATTACAAGAAATCCTCAAACTGGTGGATGGCGTAAAAAAATCCCTGCAGGTAAGTTCTTTTACATTTACTTGTTCGTGATTTTGCCAGTGTACTGTGATCATGACTAAATACAATTTTGGTGGTTTGTGTCTTGCAGAACAGCCAACAGCTGCTGAATACTCCACCACAGAATATTGAGGTAAGCTAAACTAAATTGAACTCAAAATAATGTTTAAAGTATGGTCACTGCACATTTAATATTTGGGGTTGCTTACTCATTGCTGTTATTCTCCCACTTACTGCACCTGCTAACTGTCATGTGCTGGCTACTGTAGGTGTACATCAAATGATGTGTGAAATCCCAAAATATGTTGGATAAAATATATTAATCAATCAGCTTGAAATTAAACTAAAAGCTTACCTTGCAGGTTAACAAGTCGACATTTTAGAATACTTTTCCTAAGAAAAACAAACAAAAGAAACCATAGTATTTATAGTAAAGTACATTTCATTGTACAAATAGTAAACATAGCATAATTTCTTTTACCATGTGCAATGTATGTATTCTGCTCAGAGGAGGCAACAGTCAGACTAAAAAAAGACAGACAGAATTTATTTTTAAATAAAGATATTTTTGTAGTTCATACGAAATACATGAAATATACTTAAGTACTAAAAAATATTTATAACAGTACCACCAAATGCTCTGCAATTTGCTGATAAAAGTATAAATTAAACAATGTTTAAGAAAAAAGATATTCTTATAACTAAACCAACTAGCCACCAAACATTTTCAGTGTTTTTTGTACAAAATGGTATCCGTAGAAAAGCATGCAGTCCATCAACTTTAACAATGACCTGAATAATTCTGAAATGTTGTAATCAAAACTGTTTCCTCGTAACAACAACTGCTTTTAGCTTTCAGATCAGTATTTTGTAGTCGGAAGTAATGCTTTTGTGGCCACAACACTTGATTCAAAATAAATGCTTTTTTAAGTTTAACTACTTAACTTGTTTGCTTGTTAAAATGGATCCGCATTGGTTGCTACTGAGGCAGCAACTAATCATGTACTTGTAAATAGCCGTCTTTCTTGTCAGGCGTACACTCTGAGTGAGTCAAGTCAAGAGCTTGCTAAGTGTATTTTCTCACAGCTTCCGTTGCACTCTGAAACCAAAATGTGATGAGTAATCAAGCGAGAGAACAGACAAAACCATGACACTTCCTCACACCACATCACCAGCTCAAAACGTTCCCTAGCATGCTCGAAAAGATTTGAGTCAACCTCTTGTTCAAAAACTGGCAGATTACAGCCTCTCTAGAACCACAAATGTGATAAGGATTCAGTAGTGGGTGAGAAGTCATTATTTTGCAAAGCAGAATTTAATGTTCAGAATAAAATCAATACTTTGTGGAGCAAAAATTGCACTAGAGACGATGACTGTTAAATGCTTCAACATCATAATAGAGGATCTTAAAAGTAGTACTGGCAAGAAAGTATTATGAAGGTTTTCTTATTGTTCTGTTCTCACCCTGAAGGGATATTCTAGCCAAATAATTCTCCAAGCAGACACATTGTGATCTAAAACTACGCTTTGACCCATGCTAGTCGAGCTCATGAGCATCAAACACATGCAAACACAGAGAAACTGTGTCACTTGGAAAAAAATATGTCATATCAACCTTTTGACTTTATTCTCTTTTGAAGGAAACAAAATGGCCAAAGTTCTCTCAGTAAAAGAAACTTTTAAATAGTGGAAACTGTGCATGGTTAAGTTTCAATATAAGTAAAAGTGTCAAGCATGTTTCAGATGGGAAAGTCAAAAGCAGTGATGAAGTCATGATATGAAACCAGAATCAACAGCATTCTTGGAAATGTTTTGATTGCAGTCATGGAAGGTTTTTTTTTTCCTAAAACCGATCCATGTAGAATTTTATCATGCAAAAAGAAAAAATAACCTCCCTTCACAAACCAAAAAATGTTAACTGATGAACTAGATCTTTACTAACTTTTAAAACTCTACCTTCTGTTTTATGCTTCATCTGCCATTTGGGCTTGTGACACCTTCTAGTCTCTAAAATAATGACCAAAGCAGCTAAATCAGAAATCACTAACATGAACTGGAAAAATGTTCGAGTTTTAGTGTGATTATACAATCTACAGTAAATACATATATGTACATATGATATATATTGATGTGCTGTAGGATGTTTTATTCATAAACACTGATGTCTTCTCTTATTCCATTGTTCAACAGGACTGCTGCTCTTTGTCAGCACTGGAATGCTTTCGGGCTAATTTGGAGCACTTCAGCCTCTCAGAGAGAAATCATGTATTGCTCAACAGAAGCCTTCATCATACCATAACTGTAAGTAAATTTGTGGGAAGGAATTATTATTACATAATATATCTAAAAGCATATCTCAAGTATAAAGTCATACTCACAGTGTTGTACATTTCCAAAACTAACCAACTTATTTTATCTTTTTCAGAAAACAGCTCTGAACTTTGGCAATTCAGGAAATGTAAATGTAAGAGAACATTTTATCAATATTTAATTATTTCAGTGTTCATCCAGATTTTCTGTGTAAATTTCCTTCATATAAATGGACATAAAAGCAGTCAGTCATATAAAAACTGAGTGTGGCATGTACTGCACTCATAGTAGATGATCATTATTAAGTTAATTTCTTGTGTGTTTGCCTGTTTCCATTTAGTCCACCTGTCAAGACTGTGCCTCACATCCAAAGACAAGTGCCACAGAGTTCTTCAAGAGACTGGAGATTTTTATTCAAAAAGTAAGTGTGTTTCTTTCTATATTTTATTTTTTTGTGGCATAATGAAAAGGTGACAGTAAATCTATAACACTACATGTCTTTAATGTTGTTGAGATGTGTATACATGAAGCACTGACTGAAGTGGTAACTTATTATATTATTCCTTCTCTCTTTAGGGCATGGACAGGCTGAGCATGGATTAAGAAAAGGAAGACATCTACTTTTGACCAAGGATTGAATGTAGAGAAGACACTACGCTGAAAAGATTTTAAACATGCCTTTTGAATATTTAACTTTACTTATTTAATATTTATTTAGTTAGTGGTGGTAAATCCACTCAAGCTATAAAGGAGTTATTCACAGGAAAGCTGCTCTGCTGCCACCAAGTGGACTTGACAGTTTTGGTTTTCTTTTCCCTTTTTCACTGAAAGTGGAAGTTAATTTATTTGTTGTTGTTCTCAAAGAATATAAAGTAAATAATGTCATTTTGTCATTGTGCATGACTTGCCTTAATACACAAGAGTTTTTTTTACTGATTTAATTGTACCACTTTACGATATTAAAACTGATTACAGCACAGAGATTTTGTTTGTTTGCTTTGTTTTAAGACATCAGAAAGGCTGTAAGTAAAGGGGGATATGCCTTCATTTTACTTTTATTTACGTTGAGAAAACCAACACACTCTCTATAGTAGGAATGGGTATCGTTAAGATTTTTATGAATCCGATTCCGATTCCGGTTCTGCTTATCGATTCCGGTTCCTAACGATTCCTTA